>JAJHZJ010000423.1:5832500-6120000 GCA_023548195.1 Bettongia penicillata ogilbyi | reverse complement strand
GCACCTGTTTATCATCCATGTCTCCTCAGAAGGGAGACCATAAAGGCCCAAGTGGAAATTTTGAAGATAATAGAACTGGAGGCCTTTGCTCTACTTACCTCCAGCATCAAGTCCAAATTACTTGCCTATCTGTTAAGGCCTTTTCATATGTGTTAAGAAATGAAAATTTTATTATTCCCAGGGTATTCTCTCCAAATGCAACTTTGGTGGATGCACTGCATAGGCAAGAGATGATGCTTGGAAATGATTAATTCCAGGTAGATAAAAACTTAATATTCTTGTGAGTGTAACCCAGTTCAATTTGCTGCATCAGTATTTTTAGCAAGCAACAAATAAGATCAAATGATATACCTTCTCACCAAACCCTTATTTGTCTCTTCCATCACTGGACAACATTTAAAAAAATAACTCTAGATAAAATCCAGTTCTTTAGCTAGTTATATACCTCTCTCAAGGAAGCATTAGGATTATTTAAATCATGTTTGTAGAATACTTTGAAAATTGTAAGTATTACAGAAGTGCTAAGAATTAATCATTTAGCAAAAGCTATAAGTTATAGCCCATATATTATAGAAATGTTCCTCATACACTATAGAAATGTTTTAACATGAATGGAAAAAAAAGTCTACAGTTTGTATGGGCAATAGATGGAAAAGAGGGTTTTAGGAAAAGGATTAAAGAAAGACAACTTAGAAGAAGAAACTGAGTTGAAAGTAGTGATAAGGTCTTGGTAATGTTCTTTTGCAGTAGGAATCCCAGAGTATTCCAAGGGTACAAGCTGGCCAGCCCCCAACTGCTGGCTGCTAATCTATGGTATCTGGTAGGAGACAAAGGTGACTCTCCTCAGTACCTAACACAGAGCCTGGCACTTTATAAATGCATCTTGACTGACTGACCCACCTAGGTAGTATTTAAAATGCAAAAATCCTGAGGTACATGTGCATGATTTCCCTTGGTTCATAACACTTGATCGAACCTATAATACCATGCCTCCCCACTCCCACATAGACCCTCAACATGGGACACCCCATTTGAGGCTATCCTTGGTGTTTATTTTAAAGAGATTATACTTATTTAAGAATGTTGAGTTAATGGAGAGGATTCAGGAAAAAAACATTCACTTCTTGAAACATGAAAAGGCCTTAATAGATAGGCAAGCAATTTGGACTTGATGTTGGAGGTAAGTAGAGCAGAGACCACCAGTTCTATTATCTTCAAAGTCTCCATTTGGGGCTTTCTAGTCTCACTGCTGAGCCTAGCACCACCAAAGCATAGTCCTTGACCCTGGGTCCCCAGGGTAACTTTACCTGTAGACAAAATATCCATAAGGGCCAATGCAGGAGTATGCTGGAGCCAGTCTGAACCAGCTCAGTTTAGGAGAGGGATTGTTATATTTTCAGCACTGAGCACTGACACTTCAGAAATCAGCGAAAGCTACAGATGAGCACTGGGTTGACTGCTTTGTTGATTTTTTTTGGACTTAAGGAAGTGATAGAGATAATATTATAATAAACGTAGAAGTATATGTGGCACGCTTCCCTCCCCCCCCAGAGAGCCGTTTACAAATATTTACCAGCACACTGCTAGCCTATGCCTCTTTGTTTATATCCTCCTTTACTACTTACAATTCTCACTAGTTCTTCATTTTTTTGGCTTTTGTTATCATATCAGGCATAGAGGTGTGTATAACAGATAGCTCCATCAAATCCTGCCTCAGGCACAATGAGTTGTGGGATCCTGGGCAAGTCATTTGCCTTTTCTCAGCCCCAGTTTCCTAATGAAGGATGGTAATATTAGCTCCCTTGCATGGTTGTTGTGAGAATCAAATGAGATAGCATTCATAAAGTCCATTACTGACTAGTATTATTCTCCCAGAGCTGTGCTCTCTGATAAGTAACAAAGGGAAAAAATCACAAAACTAATTCTAATATATTAATTAATATGTAACAAGCATTCCCAACCTCAAACCAATTAAATGAAAGTGTCTGTAGAAGTCTCCAAAGAAATAACAGTAATTAATAGTAATAGCTAGCAGTTGTATAGCATTTACTGTGTAGCCAGGTACTATGCCAAGCACTCTACTACTATTATGCCATTTGATTCTCACAACAGTCCTACCAGATAAGTGCTAATATTGTCCTCATTTTACAATTTGCGGAAACTGAGATAAACAGAGGTTAAGTGACTGACTCAAGGTCACACAGCTAGTCATTGAGACATGATTTGAACTCTGATTTTCCTGGTTCTAGGAGCAGCCCTTTATCTATTGTATGGTGTAGCACCTTAACAAATGAGTAGGAAGTCTCTCTTTTGGTCATATAGACTTTTGGGTGATGCGCTGTCATACTTCTCACCATGTAGGACTGGCCCACTTTCTGTAGAGGGGCAATGTGGTGTCACGGAAGGTCTGCTGGTCTAAGAGTAAAAAGAGTTTGAGCACATATTGCATTATTTGCTATCTGGAAATACTGAGGAAGCTAGATGGTGCAGTAGATAGAGTATCTGACCTAGAGAGAGTCAGAAAGACTCATCTTCCTGAGTTCAAATCTGGTCTCAGATGCTTACTAGTTCTGTGACCCTGGACAAGTCACCTAATCCTGTTTGTCTCAGTTTCCTCATCTGTAAAATGAGCTAGAGAAGGAAATGGCAATATCTTTCCCAAGAAAACCTCAAATAGGGTCACAATGAGTCAGACATGACTGAAAAATGACCAAACAACAAAACATTGAGAAGCTTTATTTTACTTTTCTGTGTCTGTTATAAAATTAGATATTTGGACTAGATGATTACAAATATCCTTGTCTCTTACATTAGAATGTCAGCTACTTGAGGGTGAGTATTGCTTCATTCTTTACATTTCCATCCCCATCACCTGGCACTGTACCAAGCAATAAACCGATGCTTAATAAAATCTTGTGGACTGATTGATTTCTAGCCCTAACGTTCTTTTTCTTTTTTTGTGTGGTTCTAAACCCATTAAATCGGGATGACCATAAGAAATGCCTTGCATATCTCTGAGAGGAATTGTGGGGCTCAAATGAAGAGCTCTGAAAACCATAAAGTGCTATGTAAAGTAACAGTAGCTTACATTCCTAGAGGATTTAGAAATTTCGAAAGTGTCTTCCTCCTAAGAATCTTGTTAAGTAGCCAGAGCAGGAAATATTACTGCCTTTTTACAGATGAATAGTCTGAAACACAGAGAAATAAAGCGACTCCAAGGTGACTAGAGCCAGGATTGGACCCCAGGTCCTCAGATTCCAAGTTCAGATGCTTTTTTTTATTATTATTACCATGAAGCTGCTATTGCTACTTCTGCTGAATAGATGTAAGATGTCAAATTATGGCCCAAACTTGCAAGTCAGTTCAATTTCATGCTATCAGAGTAGACAGTTGGAAAGCCAGAGGGACACTGGTACCAAGATTTTGGCATTTAAAAATAAAATAGTGGGTGGATTTTCGTGAAGGCTTTGTCTGCCAAAGATATACAGGTTATATTTTTATGTCAATCAATAGTTTTGACAACCAATTAGCCAGCAGTGTTTTTAAAGGACAGGACACCCTGATATTTGTCACCATTGAGGATTTGCTCTTCAGTTTTGAAATATAGCCTTTGAGAAAAATCTTTGAAACTCTCATTAGTCCAAGATAAAGTAATTTCAAAGGCTCAAATACTGTATGTATTTTGAAAGAAATAGTAGTATAAGCTATATAAGAGATACCTATAATTAGGCAACTCAAGGATTTTATTTGCAATTACTGCAAATAAAATTGTCCCAGGCCTGCTATATGTTTAGTATAGTCTAATGTGAGATAATCCAAATCAGATATTGGAAGTAGCATGGCATTGTGGATAAAGCTTGCCTTCACAGTCAGAGAGATATGGGTTCCAGTCCCAACTCTGACAGATATTGGCTATATGGCCTTGAACAAGTCCGTTACTCTCCAAGTGTCCCATGTAACTTTTCAAGGCTATATGCTGCAAATTAGTTACTTCTATTCATTAATAAAGAAAGATACCTAAGTAGTAATACTTTATTCTAATGAAATCACAAGATTTATTAAAAATACAGAAGTTAGAGTTGTCGAAAAACCATGAGTCCATGTAAAGAATCAAAAGTGGCAATTTGAACGTTAGTGGCTTAGACATAGGTTTTGAGGGGACAGCAGAGTATAGGGAGAGAATACAGGGTTTGGAGCCATTAAACCTGGTTTCCAGTTTTCATTCTATTTCTAGCTAGATGTATGATCTTGGACAAAGCATCTTATTTCCTTGGGGACTCCAGTACAGTATAAGTCTCTTGCTGGTAGAACTGTTTATGTAGTCCTAACATCTGACATGATACCTTTCATATAGGTATTTAATAAACACTCAAAGTGAATGGAAATGGGACTCTATTTCCTTCTTTTTAAAGTAAAATGATTAGATATCCAAGGTTACTTCCAATTCTAAAATTCCCAGTCACTAGATCTACAAGACAGTTCATTTAAAATGCAATTCTGATATGAGTATTTGAAGTCCATTTGGATTCGTGCTGTCCTACCTGTGGGACTATTGATCCTCTTTCAGATTGGTTATATACTCAAGTTGCATTTACTGTCCCACAGCACCAATTTATGTGTGATATTGTGAAATCAATAACATACAAAATAAAAAAAGGCAGAATAATTACCTACTTCAGTATTAGAGGTCCCTTCAGAATGTCACTTTGGATACCATCAAGAAATATTGTCGTATTGTGCTTGGCTGTCACTGTCAGAGAGAATTTATTAAAACCAATGCATTCTCAGTAAATTGTGAGCAAGGATATCTTTTAAAATAGCAATAGAAATATGGTAGGAGAGAGAGAGAGAGAGAGAGAGAGAGAGAGAGAGAGAGAGAGAGAGAGAGAGAGAGAGAGAGAGAGAGAGAGAGAGAGAGAGAGAGGGGAAGGAAAGAGAAAGGGGGAGCAAAGGGACTGAGAAGGTGGAGAGAGGGAATGAGGAAGAGGTTGGAGGGAACAGGGGAGAAGCAAGACATAGAAGGGCTGAAACACCTTACCAATCAGTTTCATCAGCTAGAGAGCTGAGATGCAAGGTGATTACTACTTCCGTGACCTTGAGCAAATTACTTTACTTTCCTGGGCTTAGCTTCCTAACCCGTAAAATAGTGGGGCTTGGACTAGCTGACCTTTAATAGCCCTTTAAGCCTGAATCTATCATCCTGCTAGATATAACCTCCATTCTAATATCCTAGACAAGAGTGGGCTGGCTGACCCCATACACAAGGGTGGTCAAAGAGTCAGTCACAAAGAAGAAGTGTGCTAAGAATCGTTAAATAGTGTGGAGAGTGATAGAATTGGAGTCAGAGGCCCTGGATATAAATCTTTCTACTTTAAGCAAGTCACTTTCTTTGAGCTAGAGTTTTTTTGTCTCTAAAATCTCTTGGTTTAGATGATCTGTTAATTTCCTTGCCTTGCAACATTCTCTGAACTAGTAAGACTAATAAGGCTTAATCCCTGGAATCCTGGAAATGTGGGAAGATAATTAACTCATGAGAACTGAGTAAACTAGTGAAATTCCCTTTTGTGACTTTATCTCTCTGAGGAGATTGTCAAGAGCAGGGATGTCTTGGCACATTCCCCCACCAGTCCCCATTTTGTCGGTCTGTACAGATTCCAATCTATCAGAGTTACCAACAGTATTAAAATGCTGAATAAAGAGTCCAGGTTTCTCCCTAGCTTACAATTTTATATATATATATATATATATATATATATATATATATATATATATATATATATATATATAATGGTGCTGTATAAATCTCCAGTATTCTTTCTAAGAATTATCATTGTCTTAACCAGATTGTAGATACCTAGAGGGGAGAAATTGACTCACATATATGTTAGAGGCAGATATGTGGTACAGTGGATACAATCTTGGGCTTGGAATCAGGAAGATCTGCATTCCAAACCAGCCTTAGACACTTCTTGTGTAACCCTGACCTTATCACTGTCTGCCTCAGTAGAATGGAAATAAAATAGCACCTCCTTTCAAGGGTTGTTGTGAGAATAAAATGAGATAATATTTTAAAGCACTTTGCAAACTTTAAAGCACCATATAAATGCTAGCTTTCATCATCATCATCACCATCATCAGTGGATAGCCTTGGAGGTACCACACATATCATACATTTAAATGTAAGTTGAACTGAATTTAATTTGGCCCCTACTCTATATTCCAAAACACTGCTATATCTTCACCAGTCCTCTCCTCCTTTGTCTCAGTCTTTGAGAAGTGTCTTTTTCTTTTCTTGGTTAAGACTAACACCTCAGCTTGTGCCCTGATCTTACTGTTGGATAATATGCTATACTATAAGCTAGGAATCTGATTTCAAATCCTGTCTCAGACAATTCTAGATTTGTGACTCTGGGAAAGTCATTGAACTCTGCTTCAGTTTCTTCTTCTGTTAAAATTTAGATAATAATATCTACTTTACAGAATTATAATGGACATCAAATGAGGTAACATGTGCAATATTTTGCAAACCTTAAAGCTCTATATAAATGGTAAGGATTTATATTGCTAGTGTCCAACATTGTGTCTTGTAGACACATAATAAAATATATTTATTGAGCTAAATCATTCAATAAATGATTATGTTTTTAGTCTACAACTTTGGATCCCTTTTTCTGAGTTGTGTCCTTCACTTAAAAAGATCACATTTGAATAGTTTTTACCTACACTTTCTAGTTTTAAAAAGTACTTTCATGCCTCCTCGAAAAATGTGCTCTGAGCCAACTATTTGGTACAGGCTAATTAAGCCTGTATTTTATGTGTTAATCTTTATGTGCTGACAGAGACATTTTACAATATTTCATTGTAGGATGACCATAAACGTAAGTTGACCGTTTAAAATTGCCTCTTTGGGCTCGTCTTAGATTCTTATCTAATGCCATCCATGTTTTAATTCATATATGCGATTAATGATCAGGAAGAGAAACCTATCTGAAAGTCTCCAAGTCTCCCATTAACCCTCAGGTTGTGCTATATCACAATAAGAGCGATAATAATACTATCTAGCATTTATACAGCACCTATTATGTGTCTGGTACCTCAGGTAGTGATTAACAAATATTACCTCATTTGACATGATTCATAAATCACAGCATCCCCTCACACCATGACATACTCGGAACGAGGGGGAAAAGGAAAGATGAAGGACTTGTGAGGGACTTCAGTTCTAGAAACAAACCGATCAATTGATCAATACCAAATCCACTGACTGCAGAATCTGAACAAGCAGAAAACACAAATACCCAAAACTGTTCCTGTTCTTTACTTCCATACAAGTGAGAAGAGTGATTAAAATTAATAGCCAGGATTTGTTCAGAGAACAACTTCCAGTGTGTGCCAAAGGGTCAGTACAGCATAAGTCAGATCAGAGGCAGCTTGGTGGAATGGAAAGAACATTTGACAGCAAATAGAGAGGGCCAGATGAAACTCCAGGCTATGCCACCAATTTTCTGTGTGAATTTAGACAAGGTGTTTTACCTCTCTAGGTCTCAGTTCCTTTATCTAGAAAATGAAAAGGCTGGACTACATAACTCCTAACATCTCTAAAGACTCAATAGTTCTATGATTCCCATAGCTTCTACATCTGTAGATATATCCTTTGTTCTTCAAGAGGACCATGACATCAGGAAGGTGATGCTGTGACTTGCCAGTGAGTTGGATTTAAGTGAGGGAAGGCTGTGCAAAGTCACCAGCCTCAGTTTCACCTTGAGCCATCTGGATCAGATATCAGCCAACACAACTGGAGATGGCCTAGATGTAATAACCGTGGCCTTTTCAAGCTCAAATCAACAGGTCTCAGATTGACTAATGGTAAACCTATTCAGTGATGAAGGCTTAAAAGGAAATGAGGCAAAGAATGGCCTCGTTAAAAAAAAATAAGTCTGGGAGGGAAAGATCTCAGGGTTTCTGGCCAAAATTGAAACAGTTGCTATTTGCACTCATTTTGAACCAATCATGGCTCAAACAATGACCAAATAGGGTTGGCCTGGTATCTATTATTGGGCGAAGAGCCAAAGTGATTTGGGGTTAGGTTAGTCCTTAAGAGAAAAAAAATTTCCAGAGATCAAAAATTTACATTCCCTTTGGGCAGAGCAATTGCAGACAAAGGTGTAATACCCCGTGTGGACCCAGAAAAAGAAGAAAGGAAGGAAGAAAGAACCTGTGGTCTAATAACAGCATTAAGACATTCTGTTCAGCATCGTCTTAGCATTTAGATAATTATGCAATTATCTATAGGATGTGTGATGTCATTTTTTATTATACCCCAACAATGTAGGTCCTTCACATCCATGCCTACCCATCATGAGAGCCTCTAATCCATATCCTCCCATAAACATACATATTGGAGATACATTGAATAGAGTGCTGAACCTGGGTCGGGAAGACTCATCTTCCCTGGATTGAAATCTGGCCTCAGACACTTACTATCTGTATGACTCTGGACAAGTCAGATCACTCTGCTTACCTCAGTTTCTTCATCTGTAAAGTGATCTGGAGAAGGAAATGGCAAACCACTACAGTATCTTTGCCAAGTGGTCATGAGGGTCAGACAGACATGACCGAAAATGACTGAACAAAATACTTTATGTCACTCATAATCCTTGAAAATAGTTAACCTATGTCATGTATGTTTGGTATTTCTGCCAACTGACCATTTCAATGTTCTCTCTTAAAATTACCCTTCATATCTTCTACAATCAAGTCAAATAGAACTATGGCCATTCCATCCCTCCCACTTGAATGGATATATTTCTTCCATGCTTCTCAGTTAGAATGGAATCTTTTTTCCCTCTCTCCCTACTGAGTACGATGCTGGCAAATGTTTAATGAGTTCTCTGGAGAAAAAAAAATGTACTCAAGACATATTTTTAAGTTAAATCTGTATAATTAACATTTTTCCTTCATTTTCTTAAGTCTAGACAATCAGCAAAACAATAAATTAAGCCCTAATCAGTTTATTTTCTGATTTCTAAGGAATAAACTCTCACACCAAAAGTTCAACAGTTAGGATCTATTCAAGCAAACCTGTGCCTGCCACCATCCCATCGCCACCTGTTGAAATCCGATACATCCTTTAAGCTTCAGGTGTTCTTTTCCCCGGGAAGTAGAGATCTTCCTTGTTCCCTGTCAGTGAGATGTAATGTGGCTCTCCTCAAAGTTCTCCTAGACCTTTGTTCACTTATCATATTTTAATTTATAATTATCAGAAAATCTCAGAGGCCAACCCATAGAAACCATACCTCTAAAGGAGGCCCAATACAGCATAGCAGACAAATAATTTAACCATTCTTTCTTGAATAACTTCAGTACAGGGAACCAACACACTCTGCTTTTGGCTAGCTATCATTTTTTTTTTTAAAACTAAGTTTTTTTTTTTATTTTTATCTCATCACAGTTTTTCCCATTATACTACCCTCTGCAAAGAGAGCCTTCTCATAGAACAAATCATATTTTTGAAGCTATTTTTAAAAAGGAAAAAAGGAAGAAAATCATCATAATTAATTAACACACCAAAAAAAATCTGAAAATATGTACAATGTAAAATTTGTGGACCTCTTACCTCTGCAAATGAGAGGCCTGAGAATGTCTTTTCATATCTCATCTTTCAAACCAGGCTTTTTTTTTTATAATTTTGAAGCATTGTCTTTTGAATTGGTCTTGGTGGTCATTCTTTTTAATGAATATATTTTTTAAAATTTTATTTTTTATTACATTTTAAGTTTCAAACTGTCCTTCCTTCCCTACTCTGCACTAGAGAAGGCCAGCTATCATTTTAAATAGGTTTATAATTAGAGCAAACTTACATTTGTCCATTTGCAAAACTTTCATCTATTTCTCCTAGTTTTGCCATCTGGGAACAAATAAAGAACAGATCTCTATCCCCTTCTTAATTCAGAAAGACCTTAAAGTGCTTAAACACCATTCTCATATCTACTGCAAGTTTTTTCTTCTTCAGACCTAACTTCACTTCTATCAAGGGATCAACATATGGTATGATATAGAGTCCCTTCACCATCTCTGGATCCCTTTTTCTGGATCCTCTCTAGTTTATCAAAGTGCTCCCTAGAACAGGGTACTCAGAACTGAATACAACTCTGCAAAAATCATCTGACAGAAAAGAATACAGGACTTTTACTTTCATATTGCTAAATGCTCAGCCTCTCTTAGTGAAGTTTAAGTTTATTATTTTGGCTGTTAGGTGGTACTGATGCTTCATATTGTACTTAAAATCTCTAAGTCTTTTTCATAAGAACTATTATGTAAACATACCTCTTCATTCAGTTACCCAGGGATGCAAACTAAGTATTTTCTGACCTCTATGTCTCATCTCTCCAGTATCCAATATTTTGTCAACGTCTGTTGATTCTACCTTTGTATCTTCTCTTGTCTCTTTTTCTCCTGTAATGGCAAGTAAAATAGAATCTTTTGCTGTTTTTGTTTTAGTATAATCAAGAAGTATAATATCTCTATTTGAATATGATTATGAAGGATCTTTCCCACCCATTGTTGGGCTTGGAAAGATTTGTAGGAAGGTCCAAGTCTTTTTTTAATGAGGCAGTGGTTCTCAAGGGGTATGACACCCTCTGGCTCTAAAAAGTGTATAACGCCTCTCAGGTGAGGGTTTTATTTTGGGGCTTACTGACTAGTAGTGTTTGTTTGGCCAGAGGAGGACTCTGGGAAGCTGCTAAGGAGTGTCACCTCTCCGTCCCCCAGCCTTTGAGAACCCCGATATCATGCTTCCCTCTCTGGTAACAACAGATAGAATTGTCTGTTGAATACAGGCAGAGGAAGCCATATCTGTTGATCTTTGATTTCTCTACATTTCCTTTGAAGTTCAGGGTGTTGACTCCTCCGAACTAGGTGAATGGTGCATGTGCTTGTTTAAAGTGATCATTAACCCTTCAAAGTTGCCTTTCCTTTTATGAATGCAGATCTAAGAACCTGGGATAGCAGGCCCTTCTCTGTGTACGTTAGGGTGCTTACTGTTACATCTCCTCTGACATTGTCACTAACCCATTGCAGTCCTTCATCACCTCACCCTTGAATTACTGCAATAGCCCACTTGCTGACCTAGCTACCACACGTTTCTCCCCACTCTAGTCCATCCTTTATTTAGCTGCCAATTTGATCTTCCCAGAGTGCGGGTCTGACCATGTCAATAAACTCTAATAGCTCCTCATTGCCTCCAAAATTAACTACAAAATCCTATGTTTGGTTTTTAAAGCCCTTTATAATCTGACCCCACCTAGTTTTCTACTCTTACTTTCTACTTATGCCCCTCCTCCTACTCTATGATCCAGTGACACTGGCCTCTTTGCTGTTCTTGCCACATGACACTACCTCTCTCAGATCTAGCCATTTTCTCTGGCTATACCCCATGCCTGAACCTCTCTCTCCTATCTCTAACTTCTGACTTACCTTTGAGTGAGATGAGGAGATTGTGAAGACTTTTCATAATAAAAATATGGGGAATGTTGTATTTTCTAAATAAAGTTTCTCTTCTATAAGGCCTCTCTCCCTGGATACCTGAGTTTCAGGTATCCAGGGCTTGTGGATGGTCAGTCGGTTCCCCACCCCCCCCTCAGCAGCTGCCAGCTTTCTTTGTGAAAGTGACATAGGCTGTAGCTGAAACTTGCAAGTTACTCAAATCTCCCCTTTGTTTGTTGTACTGTTGCCACATCAAGGATACCAGCTCCTGCTTCTCCCCCTCCCCTCCTTTCTAAAGCCACATCGGAAGTTAAGCTAGATATTAGATGAGGTAATTGTGTTGGGATAGGTGAAGATTTCCTGGGATTTGTAAAGTTTTTCTTGCTTAGATTGTGAGCCTGCCTCTCAGTCAATGGAGAGGTGGGATAGTGGGGAGATGGGATTCTCTGCTTTAGGGTATAAAAATTGTGCTTCAATTTCTGTAATTTGCCTCCTTCCATCAGATACCCCAACCTGGTGGAAGAACATTCCTTTCTCGTGAGAATTGTAATAAATCATTTTTCTGTTCTTATTGAGAAGCTTCTTCATTTATTTAAAATTTTGAGTAAGGGTCTTTTTATCCCATACACCTTGAAGGAAGCATCATCTGTAGGAAATCTTTCCAGGTTCCCCTTAATGTTAGTGCTTTCCCTCTGAGATTATCTCCAATCTATCCTTAACATATTTCATTTTTCTATACTTGTTTGGATGTCATATCTTACATTAGATGATAAACTCCTTAAATTCATGGATCTTTTTCTTTTTTTCTTTTCCTTGTATTCCCAGGACTTAGTCTAGTGCCTAGCACATAACAAGAGCTTAGCAGTTGCTTGTTGACTTGAATTCACTCTACTTGTACTTTTGATTTTTTCCCCAAATTTATTAATTCGTTTTCGGTTTTCAACAATCACTTCCATAAATTCGAAATTTTGTCCCCCTACCTCCTGTCTCCTTCTTTAAGATGACATGCAATCTTATATGGGTTCTTGACATACATTTCTGTTAAACACATTTTCACATTAGCCATGTTGCACAGACAAATTAAAATTAATGGGACAAACCATGAGAAAAACAAAACAAACATAACATAACAAAGGAGAAAATGGTCACTTCATTCTGCATTCCGACTCCATAATTCTTTTTCTGGATGTAGATGACATTTTGCATCACTAATCCTTTGAGAATGTTTTAGATCCTTTCATTGCTGTGAAGGGCTAAGTCTATCAGAAATAGTCCTTGCACACAGTGACTGTTACTATGTATAATGTTCTCCTGGTACTGCGCATTTCACTCAGCATTAGTTTATACAAGGTCTTCCAGGTTTTTCTGAAGTCTGCCTGCTTGTCATTTCTTATAGCACAATAGTATTCCACTACATTCTTTTACCACAACTTGTTCAGCCTTTCCCCAATTGATTGGTATACCCCTGATTTCCAGTTCTTGGCCAGCACCAAAAGAGCTGCTATAAATATTTTTGTACATGTGGGTGCTTTTCCTATTTTTATGATCTCTTTGGGATATGACCTTAGAAGTAGTATTGCTGGGTCAAAGAGTTTGCACACTTTTATAAGCCTTTGGTCATAGTTTCAAATTGCTCTCCAGAATGGTTGGATCAGCTCACAGCTCCACCAACAATGAATTAGTGTTTCAACTCTCCCATATCTTCTCCAACATTTATCATCTTCTTGTTTTGTCATGTTAGCCAATCTGATAAGTGTGATGTGGTACCTCAGAGTTGTTTTGGTTTGCATCTCCCTAATCAATAGTGATTTAGAACATTTTTTCATATAATTGTAGATAGTTTTAATTTCTTCCTCTGAAAACTGCCCATTTATATCCTTTGATCATTTATCAGTTGGGGAGTGGCTTGTATTCTTGTAAATTTTACTCGGTTCTCTATATAGTTTAGGAATGAGGCCTTTATCACCAACACTAGTTGTAAAAGTTCTTTCCCAGTTTTCTACTTCCCTCCTAATCTTGATTGCATTGGTCTCATTTGTGCAAAAACTTTTCAAAGTTGTTCATTTTGTATTTCATAATGTTTTCTATCTCTTGTTTGGTCATAAATTCCTCCATCTTCCATAAATCTGACAAATAAACTATTCCTTGCTCCTCCAGTTTCTTTATAATATCAACCTTTATACCTAGATGATGTACTCATTTGAATTTTATTATATGGTATCAGGCATTGATCTATGCCCAGTTTCCATCACACTGTTCATACTTTTGATTTTTTGAGCACAAGTATAGGAATTTACATTGATTCTAGCATTTTGTCTTATTTGATTCAGGACATATCAAGATATTTTTGGATCTATATTTATATCCACATATTCTCTTTACTGTGAAATTTTATGCTCAGAGGTTTTGTATCTTTTTTGTCTTTGTATACTGCTTTCAGAGTAATACCATGTACATAGTGTGTTAATATGTTTGTTGAATGAATAAATAAATGTTTATAATAAGCGAGAAAACCTTTATAAAGCTTGCCTATTCTATGATAAGCCTAGGCTGTATCTATTCACTGGATCCTGTTGCCTTTAGATAAGGTTTTTAGGAGAGGGGAAATTCCTGGTTCATTGACATATAGCAGAAATGAAGCTGGGTTCATGATTCAGTGAAATTACCACATTTCCATTTGTACTTGAAGCAATAGCAAATAGTCCCAGGGAGAGATGTGTTTATTTAAAGACTTCTTTGTCAAAATCGAATTCTAAAGAAGTTCAGCAAAACAGTAAATACGTTGTCTGTCCCCTAGACTATCATGGCTCTAAGGCACTGTGAATCTCACATTTAATTTTGCATGAAGATGTAGGAAGTAGCTTTTACTAATATCTAAATTGTACTCGCAGGGTAAATAACTTCTCCTTTAAAGGAAATGATTCATAATGACTTTAAATTTCCCTATGATTAAAAGCAAAAACTGCCTCCTTACAATTTGTGAAATAATGAATAACTGTAGTAATGCCTAATATTCTAGTAGTTTCTATTTCCAAATAGCTGTCTTACAGTTGGCAGTTAATCATTGTCAGTTTGGGGAAAATATCGCCAAGGGAAAAAAAAAATCATGGAAAATCCTCAGACTCTAATCCTTCCAGGTAAGACCACACCTAAATCATCCTGGACAAATGACAATGTTTACTGTTTGTAAAATTCTCCAGGGCAGAGCCATGCCTAAAAATGATTGAGTAAAAATGCTTAGGTAAAATTCTTTTAGTGGGATGAGATGGTAGCAACAGAGGATGACCTAATTGTCAGAGAAGATGTGTTATGAGAGTGGGCAGTAGAGTACCCGGGCTTCACCCCTGTGAGAGATGGGAGTTGAGAAAGATGAGCTACTGGAAAGAAGTGTCATAGTGCTAGGACAATGAGGGTAGTAGACCAGGGGTAGTGGTACTGTGCATCAGAACTGACTGGGGGAATCCAAGGGGCAAGAGACAGCAGTAACTCGTGAGAGAAAGCACATGTTCACAGGGAGAAAAGATGTTCCCTTGAATTTCAGAGCCCTAGTACAAAGCCGCATTCACCCTATACTGTTTAAAATTCTGATCCAGATTAAATCAATCAGTCAGTTAGTTACCAATCATTATCTTTATTATCTGCTAACTGCTAAGTTCTAAAGATACAAATAAAAGCAAAAGCATGTCCCCATGATTCTGCAACTTACCTCATTAACCCCTGTCAAAACTGTCCCGGACTTAGTATCAGGAAATTCTTCCTGATATTTATCTAACCTAAACATCCCTAAAATCTCTCTTCAGTGGAAGTATTGATCAGTTGGTTTTCACCTTCTTGGCTATAACCATTAGTTCCCCATTACAGAAAGGTCCATCTATTCATTTCCTGCTTTGGTTCCAACCCCCTTCCCTTCAGTTTTAGTCAGGGATTTAGTCAGATTAAATTCAGATTTAGTCAGGTAGAATTGCTAGGTTGAGCTGAGGATAATTTAAGAATGCCAATGACTAAGCCATCATTTCCATAATCATTCCTTTCACTTTCAAATGACATGGGAACTTTGAATGTAGACATATTCAATGTTGTTGAATCCTGAAGACAGCGAGGAGTTAAATATAATGTAGTCAAGAGAAACATTTTTTTTTTTTTAAAACAAGTCAAATCCACACAAGGAAAGAATGTCATTTAACAATGCTACACTTTAAAATGTTAAGCAGCTGGGTCTCTGGGGCTAGTGCCGAGATAGTTTCTTCTAAATCAGTTTCTTGGGGGATGCTTTGTCCTTCAGTCTAGACGCTAATGGTCTCTCACCACTTCACCATCAGTGTGTTCCTTTTGGCTGGCAGCAGTTCTAATTATGCATCAATTAACCTTAATTAAGCCAGTTCCAGTGTAACTGCACACCCAGACAGTTCACTAAACAAACAGCTTGACAAATACCATCATTTAAAATCCTTAAAAACATGTCACATTCTTAATTGGAAAGTCAGGTTCTCAATGGCTCTATACTCAGTCTTTATTTTTGAAATTAAAGAACAGGAAGTGGTGGCCATTTTCCCTTAATACTTCCCAAACCTAGCACAAATTAATTAGTTCCAGCTGATCATGCAGAAATAGATGAATCCCATGGGCAACAGGCACACAGAAAACTACTTCATGGCTACATTCAATCTAGATAGCTAATCATATGCCATTATATTGGTGAGTGTGTGTGTGTGCATGCGTGCATGTGCGTGCGTGCATGTGTGTGTGCGTGTATGTGCGTGTGTGTGTGTGTGTGTGTGTGTGGTTTAAGCAATTAAGCAATGATGGGGAAATAAAAAAAAATTATAAAATGTGATGGGTAGAACCATAAGCCTGGCTCTCATCCCTTTGCGGCATTAAACATAAACTTCAAGTCATGAAAAATCCCAGCTTGCTGGAGAATGACATTCTCTGTTCAACTGTAGAGCAATCAACAAATATTTCTTCACTTACTCTGTACTGCTGCGCTACTTACTAAGGAATTCAAAGAAAGGCAAAAACCAAATAGACCTCATTCTCAAGAAACTTGCATACTTATGGGGGAGATAAAATGGAAATAAATAGGAATGGAAGGGGGTCTCTGTATAGATTTTAAGGAAGCCAGGGACTTAGGGGGAAAAAAACCCCTTATTTTTACTAACTTTTCATTTCCTTTGTAATCCTCTAATTTTCATTTTATGCGTTTAAAAATATTTAACTGAGAAAGGTTCCCTAGACTTAATTAGATTGCTGAAGGGGTACGTGACACACACACACAAAGGTGAAGAACCCTTGCTTAGGGAAAATGGTTCAACTGTCCTCTTAAACAACATAGTGTCTGAGCTTAGTTTTGAAGGAAGCCAGGGATTTCAAGAAGCAGAGGTGGGGAGGAAGATCATTCTAGGGATAGGGGACAGGGAGTGCAAAATCATGGAGAAAGGCAATGAATAGCAAATATTTGGGGAGGAGCAAATAGATGGACATAAATGAATCACATAGTGAGTGGAGAAGAGTACAATGTGAGCAAACTAGAGAGTTTTCTTTCTGTTCTAGGGAACAGTTTCTAAAGAGCTTTTGGCACCAAAAGCTAGATTTTATATTTGATCTTGAAGTGAATAAGGAGCTACTGGGGTTTATAATTGGGCAGCGAGGTGATGCAGTGATGGGGTGCTAGACTTGCATTAGAAAGACCTGAATTCAGATGTAGCTTCAGTTACTTACTAGCTGCGTGACTCTGGACCAGTCACTTAGCTAACCTCTGTTAGTCAGATTCCTCAACTGTAAAATGGGGATAGTAATAGCACCCCTTCACAGGGTTTTTGTGAGGATCAAAGGATATCATATTTGTTAAGAGCTTAGCCAGTGCCTGGCGCATAGTAGGTAGTACATAAATGTTACTATTGCTGTTATTATCATTATTATTAGTCAGGAGATAACATGATAAGACCTCTGCTTTAAGAAAATCACTTTGCTAATTTGTATGGAGGATGGATTGGACTAGGAAGAGACATGAAGAAGGATGCAGAGGTACTTAAAGCAATATGGAACAAACGAGTTTAAGAAGCAAGATGGAAGATGGCCAGTTCTATTGAAAAATAAAAGCAGAATGATTGAGCTGAGGAGCTGAGAGGAAGCATGGCCTCATGGTTAGGGCATGTGACTTAAAAATAAGAAGATCTAGCTTCAAGGATTGCCTCACACACATACTAGTTGTAGGACTTTTAGTAGGTCACTCTATACATCAGTACAAATGGAGGACTGGACTTAATGCCCCTAGAGGTCTCTTTCAGACCTAAATCTACAATTCCGTGATTTTGGACATCATTGAGTCCAGTGTCCTCATTTTAGAGTGAATAATGAAAATATTTAGCATAAAATCTAGAAGCCACTCCCCAACCAAAGTCTTGTACCATGTCTCTTTACTTGAAGGCAGCCAAACCACCACCACCACAACAATAATAGCGTGGGCTAGTTAGGGCCCTTTGGCTGCATGGTCAGCTCTGGCTCATCCTCCAGCTGAAAACACTTCTCTTCTTCATGTGGTAAGCAGACTTAAAACAATCAGGATGCCTGTGTGTACTATTAATGAGAGGAAAAGGTCCTTCTATTAGGTGTTCTTACGTCTTTCTAGAAGTGGGATCCTCAGCCTCTTGCCATGGGCTGGCACATGTTCTGAGGATTGTGTTTGACTGGCCAGATCCCCATAATGCTTGCATCCTCAGTGCCTAACATACAGTAAGCACTTAATAAATGCTTGTTAGCTGATTGACTATCCGTGTGCTTTTTGGATGTGTTTGGGCAATAATTGAAATTTTAGTCCTGAACTTAGAAAACAAAACTGAAGTCAAATGAATTCCAAAAGAACTCTTTGCCTTTTGACTTGAAATCTGGGTATGTTTTGACAGAGGTTATTGAATTTATTGTCACTCCTGTCAGATCAAAGCTGGTCTTGTGGAAGGGACTCTAAAGCCAAGACAGACTGCGGAGGACAGATCAGGTAAAACCTGACTAATGCACCAAAGGCCCCAAAGCAGATGGACTGCTCTTTCTTCTGCCAACAGAAAATTCCAAATGCTCTTTGAGAACAGTTCCAAACCCAGCACTTTCAGTGGTTTGGTCTGGAGGTCACTGACAAGTGGCGAGAACCTCCTCTGAGATCCAGGAAACTCATAACCCTTAGTCTAAAGAGGGATGGTGCACACTGCAATTAGGCTCAGCTGTCACCTGGAAGGCCAGAAGCAGCTGTGACTCCATGATCACACAGCATCATTAAAGTATGAAAACGTGCTTGTTTTGGAGGCCTGTGTGAAAATGAGCTCTGCATACTGCATTCCCAGTTGGATCTTCATCGCCTGCCTGATTTTTTCCCCCATGGTCATTTTAATTTAAAAACTTCATCAATAAAACAAAAGAAAGTGATTACTCACTTTCACAGAAGGAAGCTAAGGCTCTTCCATTTTTCAAGAAACAACACAGAGCTATGTCTAAGACCATTAGTTAGCATGGTTTATTCATGAAATCATTTTTCCTGGATTTTTCCAAGTGTAGTTTTTGATCACCTACAAGAAAGAAGAAGTCTTAAACTAGTAAGACTTGTGTGGGGGTGGGGGAATAGTCACTCCTATATTTTAATTTAAAACAATTCTCAAGGAAACTATAGGACAGCAGAATTAGACTCCCTACTTGGAATGCATCTTACAACAAGTTCTGCATAAGGAAATAATTTTATTATTGTGTTATTGCTATTAAAATTTTTATTATCAACATAATCCTCACTCACCCTGCCTCCTGAATTCACCAACAAAGGAATTTTTTATTTTAAACATTGGGAAGTGGCTATGCCATATGAAATTGAAATTTTATAACTTAAGACAACCCTCTGAGACTAAGTTGGAGAGAAGATGCCAACCTACATTGGTAGAGAGTTTTTTTCTCTATCTCACTAACATGACAGGTACAGTCCCTACCCCTAAAGTGCACAGATCAAGGGAGTGATAGTCATAAGATTAGAGCCTTAAGATTTAGAAACCATATAATCCAACTGCCTTATTCATTCATTCATACAGAAGAAAAACTGAGACCCACAGAGATTAGATGACTTTCCCTATTGTACTTCAGATTGTATCTGAAATATTGGATTCAATTCTCGGTGCCGCAGTTTAAAGAGTGGCTGTTGATGAATTGTTTCAGTTTTGAGTCTTTGTGACCCCATTTGGGGTTTTCTTAGCAAAGATACTGGAGTGGTTTGCTATTTTCTTCTCCAGCTCATTTTGCTGAGGGGGAAAGTGAGGTAAACAAGGTTAAACGACTTGCCCAGGGTCACACAGCTAGTAAGTGTCTGAGGACTCAGGTCCTCCTGATTTCAGGGCTGGCATTCTACCTACTGCACCACCTGTGTGTCCAGAGAAGGGTCACCAGAATTTTGAGAGACTTGGAGACTATGTTCTAAGAGGACATGAATGGAATCAAGATGTTTTATCCTGGAGAATATCTCAGGGAGAACATGGTAACTGGCTCTAAGAGCCACAGTGGGAAGATGTTGCAGAGGTTTTTGAATAAGGAAACACTTGATAAGTAGAGATGCTTGCTTTCTTTTTTCCTTCTTTCCTTTCCCTAATACCAATTCAAAATTATTCTGGCTGAACAATCTCTGCTTTAAAGAAGACAGTATCTGTTATAGAATATCCATATTTTATTTAGATTTTTTTTCATCAGAATTGAAATCATTGTTGCTTTGAAAGAAAGACAGAATGAAATGGAGAAAGAGAGAGAGAGAGAAGGTATCGATCAGTCTAGTCTTGGCTCTGTTTATCATCCTTGCTGTAGGGACTGATGTATTCCCGCCAGGATCTTTGGGAACTAAGCCACCTCAGATGCCATGGGCTTCCTGTAGTGAAGTTCCTCTAGTTCTGAGCTTTGAGAAATGGGTGCATGATCAGGAAGTATCCCTGAGCCCCCTCCTTGTTGTGAATGCCCTTCCTGGTGATATGCTATTTTTTATAGAAATTCAGTGCTGGGTAAATCCAATCCTCTTCAAAAAGTGGCACAGCTTCTGTGGCTGTGGACAAGAACTAGACCAACTGCTTAGTTAACTCACTCCTTGAGGTCAGTCTTCACTGAGACAGCACTGAGGCAGCACAGTTACGAACCTTCTCATCTTCCTTAGCAAGGTGTGAATATCAAGGCTGGATTAACCTATGCAATGTTAATGACATTAAGAATAGACATTCTCTGTAGAAAATACTGAACGCTTTCAGTTCATGGGATTGGACTTTATTAACTCCCTCTGTCCTCATCAGAAAAGCAGAAAGCACCTTGAAAAGAATTCTGGACTGAGAGGATGGGAAATTGGGTTTGAATTCTGGAACTGACAGTTACTAAATTTTGATGCTAGGTAACTGACTTCCTCTTTCTATCCCACTCTGAGCCCATTTCCTCATTTGTACAATGGGAAGGGTGGTGATAATAATATAGGCACTGCCTTCTTCATATGGTTATTGGGAGGAAAGCACTTTTCTAAACTTAAACAGCTATAAATAAATGCAAGTTATTATAACCGTCATTCATCTCATCCTTCAAGATGACAAAATTGAGAGAAATGAGGGGGTGTCTCCCTTGAGAGTAAGAGAATAGAGAAGCAGTGTGTTGTAATGAAAAGAAAATGTAATTTAACCAACAGGTCTTCAACTCTCACTATAGGCACCATTTACTGCTAAGGGTATAAATTAAAAATAAAACAAAACAGTCCTTGTCCCGAAGAAGTCTAACTTCAGAAGAACTGATATCAAGTCCTACTTTCGTCATTGACTGTGTGATTTTGGGCAAGTAGTTTTAACTTTCTCAGTTTTTGTTAGATATCAATAAAGATGATAAGTAGCATGAAATTATTTGGGGCATACAAAAGACTTTATGTGCATTATCTCATTTTATAGATGAGGGAACTGTGGCTCAGAAAAGTTAGACGATTGGCTCAAGGTCACACAGCTTCTGAGCATGAAAAGTGGAATTCAAATTCAAATATCTCCTGACTTCAGTTTCAGGAGTCTCTCTACTATCCTGCCCCTATAAAAGCAAGGCTACTGAGATAGAGAGTCTCTAAGATTCTTTTCTCTTCAAGAGATAGAGGATCTATATTCTGTTACAGGAAGAGGAGAAAAAAACTGATGGTGTAGGGAGCATATTTGTCCAGACAATAGTCAGCCCTATCTATCCTTCTAACCTTCTCTAGGAAGTCATTGGAGAGTTCACCAATTGGATCTAGGCCAGTGCTTTGGTAGAGGTGTGGGGGTAGAGAACTGGTGGTCTGTCAATGACCAAGAGAGGCATCCAATGAATAAAAATGTCATGAAATCCACGTGAGACTCGTATAGTCATGTCATCTACCAAGAATCTGAAACCATCACAAACAGAGAAAATCCTAACATCTCCCTGGCACAGGCTGATTATTGCATTCTGGTGACTTATTTTCCTTTTCAAGACCATCCTTGATGTTTATCTCAGCTTTCTCTCACCAGTGTAAAAAAGTCTGAGGGTGGGGAATCTGAATTCTGTGATCTCATAGAGTAATCATAGAATTATAGATGATTAGAACCAGGAAGAAATATTAGAGGTCATCTATTCCTCTACATTTTACAGAGGAGGAAAACTGAGGTCTGTAGAGATTTAAGAGACTTGCTTAAAGTCACATAACTAGTTAATGCCCAGACTCACTTTCACTTGCCACTCTCTCTCAATTCACTCTTGGTTATCTCCCTCCATCCATCATCTGTTAGAATAAACACATTTTCATGCTGAAGTGAGTATCCATGAACATGGTGTTAGGTACAAAAGTACAATGTATTCCAAATCCCAACTGAAACGATCTTCCAATTATCCAACATATTCATTCACTCATTCAACAAGTATTTACTGTTAGCCTCTCTAGATACCTGATTTGAAAGGTAAGCTTTGTGAGTGGAAGGCAAAAGGGGAATTGTAGTAACCTGTTATCTGTAGTCATTGCTTGGACTACAAAGGAACATCCATATGTTCACCTGACACTTGTAATCAGGGGAGGAGATATATTAGGAAGCAATTCCCTTAGTATTAGGACAGAGAATATTAAGGAAAAAAAGAGTGCTAAGAAAATAAATTGTGGATGGATAGTGAGGTTGTAGTTTGAGCATTTGATTTGATGTAAATAGTGGATTAAATTTTGCACTTTGTCATGAGTGGTAGGCGTATTGATAAAGACACCAGGGAGGTTTATAGAGGGTTTTGCTTGCAGATCCCTGGCAAGTTTGGGCTTGCTCCAACCTTGATTCTCTAGCACAGAGGAGAGAGCAGCTTAAGTGAATCCATGGAGGCAGATGCCCTTCGCCTCTATTCCTGGTCCAAGTAGAGATGTCCCAAAGTCTCCAATGCAGTAAGACAAGGACAGGAATATGAACAAGGTCTGGGCTCCTCTATTTCCCCAGGGTCTCTCTCCCTTCAAGACCTGATGAAAACCTGAAATAATTCATCTTTTCTCTGAAAGCTGCAAGCCAGAAGACCAGGATCTCTGTTTTCTCAATTTCTCATTCACTGCATGCCTCATGCAGTCAGAGATCAACGGGAAATCAGTCTCCACCAATGAAGAGTCTTACACACATGGTCTTTAAGCCATGGGTTACATGTGAATGTGTATGTATGCACACATATATGTATGTATATATGCATATGAATATGTGTGTATATGAATATATAATGTGTGTATTCACACATACATACATATACATCCCGCTACACTTAATTTTGTAAATGGACCGATGGTTTCCTTAGAGCATGAAATTCCCCTTTAAGGAAAATTTCTCTCCCAATTTAGATTATCATCTATCGTTCAGCTCACTGTCTTCAAGAGCTGACTGTGATCCTGAGAGGATTAGGTGACTAGTCGACATAGTCAGTGTGTCTCCGAGGTGGAATGGAACCCAGGGCTTCTAGCTTCAAGGCAAGCCCTCTATCCATTAAACCAGAGTGCCTCTCCACTTAGCAAATAATATTATGTGCTTTAGTTACCTCTATATGTGTCTTATTCTTAATATATCAAGCAAAGAGGGGCAAGCTCCTTGAAAACAGGAACTGTATCATACCTAAACTATGTGTCTCCCCCAATGATTAGAACAGCATCTCCTTAATAAATATTTTCTGAATAAATCAATATATCCTTAGGAAAGGTTTCATGAAGGATATAGTATTTCAGCTGAACCTTGCTTAATGGATAGATAGGCTTTAGGTAGAATGAAAGGAGGGGAGGAGGCATTTAAGATAAGGGAAACAATGTAAATAAGGCATATATACATTTAATGGGGCATATATGTATACAATACATATATACATATATACAAAATGCACCTATATACATATATGAGTGCATATTGTCCGCATATGACATACATACCCATATACACATATATTTGCACACATATATACACATATACATACATGTGTATATACGTGTGTGTGTGTGTGTATGTGTATGTGTGTAATCAGCTAGTGGTACAATGGAGAGAATACTGGGCCTAGTCAGAAATACTCATTTTTCTGAGTTCAAATCTAGCCTTAGACACTAGCTATATGACCTTGGGCAAGTCACTTAACCCTGTTTGCCTCAGTTTCCTCATCTATAAAATGAGTTGAAGAAGGAAATGGCAAACTCCTTCACTGCCAAGAAAATCCCAAATGAGTGATAAAGAGTCAGACACAACTGAAAAAATGACTGAAGATACATACACACACATACAAATGCACACATGTATGCATATATGTATGCGTGTATGAAATCATATAGAGATTTAACTAAAGCAAAGGATGTATGTTGGGGAAAAAAAATATGGACTTGGTGTCATATTATCTCAAAGTTACCATGTCCAAAATTAAACTTATCTCCTGCCAAAGATAGCAGTTCTTCCCACTGACTTTTCTTTTCCTGTTAATGATGTCATCATGTTAAAATCTTGGAAACATTTTTAATCAGTACCTACTCATACCAAACCTCTAATTTTCATCTGTTCTCCAGGTCCTAGATATTTATTATTTATCTACTATATCTATTTTCAATAGTTTGAATATGTCCCCTACATCATCAATTCTGACACCCCCCAATTCAATCCCTTATCACCTTATACAAGAACTATTATGATCATTCCTTAACTAGTCTGCCTTCATCTAATTTTTCCCTTTCTAAAAAGTTCCCCTGATTTTGTTACTTTCCTGAGCAAAAACCATCAGTTGCTCCCTACTACCCATAGGAATAGCCTAGTCCAGATTCCTCAAGCCTCACTATAAATTACTCAACTCAAATTATTTCTTTCAAGTTATTCTCAATAGCAGCTAGAGAGGATGTTTGAGAACTAAGAGATCAAACTCACATTCCCTAATATAGTCTTCAGCAAAGGAATCATCAAAACTTCTCTTCCTCCAAGATCTATCTTGGGGCTAGACTCTAGAGAACTCTCACAGATGGAATAAGAAGATGGAATCTCTGGGCAACTGGCAGCAAGAGAGATTCTGCTTAGTCCCAGACTTGGGTGCCTAATATACATTGCATAAGCAGCAACTCTGTCATAACAAAGGGTTTTCAAATATGGATTCATGTTTTATCAGTGAAGATCTGTATCTTCCCTCAGGTGACTGGGAGAGATCTTTTCATGAATTGGAAGTGATGTACCGGATGCTGGTAGAGAGAATATGAGTTTGGTACACAAGATGAGTGAATTCCTTTCAGTCAGGAAATCAGGATGGAGGGATGAATGGAGAAGAAAAATAACTTTGGGATAGGTCAAAGTTTCTCTCTTGCTTAGACATCAATGGGGATTGGTAGTACTCTTGCTTCCCCAAAATGACTTTTCAAAAGCTTCTAGGTGGTAGATTAGCACTAAATAATACAGTGAGCTCCCTCTCACCCTAGCCCCCCCAAATCACCTCCAATCAGATCTAGAAAACATGACCAAATCCTCACAGGGAAATGCAAGAAAAAAATCACAAAGTCATTATTTTTCCAGTTCAGGTCTACGTAGGGAAAGAGATAGAGAAGCTTCTGGATACTGTGGTCTGGGTCTGGCCAGTCATGTGTCCCGAGGAGCATTCCAGCACAAGGAGAGGCTTTGTGCCCAGACAAGATGAAGTCCAAGACCCATACCAGGCATCATGTACAGGAAACTGGAGCAGGTGCTAACATCTTTGTTGCATCTTTGTTGCCCACTACTAGTTCCACGTTACAGATTGATGGTAGATTAAGGGAGGGGCGCATCTGAACCTTACAATAACATTCCCCAGTAGGGAGGGATAATAGGCCCTTGGCTGTGTACTAAAAGAGGATGAATAGACTCAAGCAGCAACAGCGTGACTTGAAGTCTAAGATTGGAGCGGGGACTCTCAGTCCCAGCTTCTAGCCCAATTTGAAGCCTGCAATAAACAAGGCAGGAATCCCAGACCAAAGAGGAACCTGTAGTTCTGTCCCTCTGAATCAGCAGAGCTTCCCAGCTGGCTAACAGTAACCGAGTCCAGCAGCAAGTCAGACCAGAGGGATTTTGTCCTACTTTGTCCTGGAGCAGACTATTTTGGGAGCACTGCCATCTTGAAGGTTCCCAGCTTGAGCTGTCCCTGAGATCTTGGAATAACACAGCATTAGTCTTAAGAAAGCAGCAACAAGCCCAAACCAAACCTTTCTTCCACAAGTACCATATAGAACACAGTCCTAACATCGAGTCTGAAATCAGCAAGTAGGCTGGAAAAACAAATAACAACCCCTACAAGAAAAAAAATCCCACCATAAATAGCTAATAGTAATAGGGAACCTCAAGACACAAAGCCAGAAGACAATCATTCCCAAATCTCTACAAACAGAAAACTCTGCTGCAAGCTACCAGCATGGTAAGGTAAATAGGAAGCGGCGTCAGTGTCCGAATCAACCAATCAGTCAACATTTATTATGTCCTATTTACTAACATTTGGAAGCTGGGGAGGGAGAGGATGGAAACTGGGGAGATCGTGAGAGGCTTCCTGTAGAAGGTGGTAGCTGAGTCACATGGAAGGAAGTGATTCTCTGAGGTGGAGGTGAAGTTGTAGCTCATTCCAGACATGGGAGATGTCAGGTACAAGGGGGTGGAGGCTCTGTTTGTGAGAAACAGAGAGAAGACTGGATTATAGAACACAGGGGAGTAATATTAAATAAGTCTAGAAAGATAAGTTGGGGCCAGATTGTGAAAACATTTGAAAACCAAAGAAGATTTTTTTCATTTGGTCCCTGAGGCGATAGGGAGCCACTATGTTTATTGAGTATGTGAGTGATATGCTCAAAGAAAACCACTTGGACAGTTGTATGGAACATGGTTTGAAGTGGGGAGAGAATTGAGTTAGGAAGATCACTTTGGAGGTCATTGTAACAGCAATTGATCACAGGTGGTAGGGTCTATTGAGCAGTTTTTAAGGATGGGAGAGACATGTTTGAGGACAGTGAGGAAAGAGTCAGCAGACAGGAAGAGGGAGGGGGAATCATTAAGGAGACCATCTGCTGGAAGACATGGGAGCAGAAGGGATCAAGAGCTCATAGAGAGGGGTTGGTTTTGCAAAAAAGAAGGATCACTTTCAGGATGACATGAATTCAAGTCCTTCCTCTGGTACAAACTGGCTGTTTGATGCTGGCCAAAATCTCTTTACTTCATTGCCAGTTAGGCAATTCTCTAGGACCACAAGTTGTGGAACTGTTGCCTAACTTCATTGGAGAGGGAGGAAACCTACCCCAGAGCTCCATAGTTTTCTACCAAAACAAATAAACAAAACCTTCAGAGCATCCAACGGTAGCTTTGACTCACTTAAGATGCTTGATAAATAAATATTTGCTTCATGCCTGGAAATCTCTCTAAATCTCATTTTTCTCATATTCTCAATATGGGTGGTGAGGAATATTGAACAGATACCAAAGACATAGCAAATATACCACATAATTTCCAAAAATTTACCAGGAGTACTTTTGTTAGCAGAGAGTAACTTCTGTACTGTAAATATGGCTAGGGGCCATGGTTTGAAGGACACTGATTTTTAACATTTCATGTTTGTTTTTTTTTTTTTTCTATCCCTTTTTCTATCTCTGTTCTGCTGAAGTTTCTCTCTCTATTCTGACCTGGCTAAGGGGGTTAGTAGTTTTAATGAATCAGGATTTAAAGCAGAAATCATATCTCTTTACTAGTACAAGGCTAAACCCAAGCACGCTTAAGAAGGGTTGATGTCCAGCAAAAACCTCAAATGCTGATAGGTCAATAACTCTGTGACACTGAGCCTCTTCCAAAGTTTGGACTAATTCTGACTCAACCCCCAATGAGTGAATTCTATGGGATGGGAGATGAGGGAGATGAAGAGAGTGAGTGGGGCTCTCATGGAGTGAAAATGACCAGATTAGATGCTTCTGGGGTGAAGGACAGTTCTAGTCTGAAAATGAGGTATCTCTGGAATTGAGCCCACTCTGGCTAGGGTTTTCACTTTGCTGGAGGGCTTCCTGGAGAGGAGTGAATTATGAATTCTTCTTTCTCCCTCAAGGGGGCAGCATATTACATGAAGTTGGATTAATTGCATTCAAATAGCAGGTTATCTATGAAATATTTTACCTCATTATTGCTCCGATAAGGCAGTCAGGAGTGACTTCCTTTTATATAGGGATTCTCAGTCCGGGGTCCATGAACTTTAAAAAAAACTTAATAAATATATCTGAATATAATTGATATCCTTAGTAATCCTATGTGTTTTATTTTACGCATTTAAAAACATTCTTCTGAAAAGTCCATAGGCTTCATCAAGCAGCAATGAGGTTCATGACACACACACACACACACACACACACACACACACACACACACACACACACATACACACACGCCAGTTTTAAACTCCTGTTCTAGTTCGCTAGGACTCCTAGATCTTTTGGACATTAAATTTAATTTTGGAGACTTTCAGGGAGTCAGAAGTGGTTTTAATAAGTGACTCCTAAAGGACCCTCAGAAGATGAAAATTACTAGAAATGAGAGGACCATTTCTTAATTAATTTGTTTACTTATTTATGGTAGAAACAACTCCTTCCAGGAGATTTTTTTAGTAGGATTTTTTCTCAAAATAGTGGACTCCTTTACTTCCAGAGTACCCACCCTCACCCCCCAGGCAGCCCATGTGGCTTTCTCTCATCTCTTGCAGCTAATTTTCGTTTCAGAACAAGTGTGCATGCCTATAGCCAGGCTTCTCATTTTTGCTGACCTGGGTACTGTGGTGGTTTCTTTTTTTTCTCCCAGAACTGCAGCTGGCAAGCTTGCAAGCTGGAGTAACAAGTCCCATGGCCTCATGCTGCAAAATGCCTCACATGTACTATCCACAGCCACGCTGCTTTTCACACGGCTGAAATCCAGCTGGGATGTGTTACATTAGCACTGCGGCCATTTGTAGCTGGGAGCAAACCTGTCTTGTTGCTATTTTTTCCCTATATTGCGATTGGAAAGAAGGTGACTTTTCCTGTTCCTTTACTCTAATGATCACATTCCCATTTAAAGTTTCTGGCCTGCCAGCATGGGGGTTTTGTTTTGTTTTCTTATTTTCCTGGGCATTTTTCAGCTCAGTCAACCCTGATGGTTTCCCCAGCAGGAATCTTTGAAAGCCCTTTGCAGCCAACGCAAAGTCTGGGTTCTGGCAGGAATGAATATGCATGGTACATATAATCTACAATTTATTAGTCTAGTTCACATGCTGTTAGTGAGATTTGATTGTAATGCTTGGTGGCGTTAACATCACCTTCATATCTCCCTAACAACTTTATGGTCAGTAATAATATTAGTTGCGTCTTTTCGCTCTGCTCCACAAAATTATGCTACTTGAGCTCATTTGGGCTCATTACTCAGGATGGTGTTCCCCTCATCATGTCACACTCCAATGATACGCCAGACAGAACAACATCTTTTAAATATTATCTCTGACACCTTTCATCTGAAATACTAGCCCATCAATTAATATAGCACATCAGAAAATGACAGATTCCTGAGGAAGATTAGCTTCTCTGGATGAGCACGGTAAGAACACATATTTGAAGCATTCCTCTCTCAGAAAATATGGACAGACTGCAAGAAGCTTATGGGAAACTGTCAAGCAAGGACACTTGGAGGGCTTTCGCCTAGGGTAGCCAAAGTGTAAGTAGGTTATTTTATCTTCAGCTCAGCATCGTTTAATGTCTTTTTTTGCAGGTCTAGCTCTAGGCAAAATTGCGATGTGGACAAAGTTTAAAGTGCCCCCCTCCATGTTTGTCCTCTTCCTGCACCCTCATTTCTAGCTAACACTGTTCTTATGCTGTTAGGGTCCATCCAGACAGGGAGGAAAATAATCTGATAAAAGAATTCACATGAAGGTATTCATGTCTTTTAAAAATACTTTTATTAATTTTAATAGGAGTGTAATAGGAGTGGAGTAAATGTGTCCCTCTCAGAATTCTAGGATACTCTGGGGGTTGGTACATATGTATGTATGTATGCATGAAAGTATGCCATCTTCCTGAGTCCCCCACTAACTGTGCTCTCCCTGCCAATGACTAGTATCTAGTTCTATTTAAACATTTAAATCAAGTAGCTTTTACAAAGGGATATAGAATCTGAAGATATGACATGGGATTTCTGGACTGATGTAATCAAACCTACTCCCTCAGGTCCCCTTATGGGGAAGAAAGAAGACCTTAGCTGATAATTCCAGCTGAAACTCAGAATCTGGTAGCAGTGGTCCCTCAGCCTCTTGCCCAGCGGGGGAAAGCCAATGCAGCAACTACAAGACCATCAGACACCACCAGTAGTGGTCACCCAACAAGCAGGGTATTGCTCGTTGGGTACTACCTGCCATATCCTTGAGGCAGTAGGTCAAAAAGGAGCAGTAAAATGCTATCACCAGAGAATGCAGGTGGTTGTCATGTAACCACGTGACCCCTACATACATGGGTTTTGGACATATAGACTTTTTGCATGTATACCCCCATAGACATGTCCATTCTTTCTGTTGACAGTGTTAATGCTTATGAGAGAGAGTTCTCAGATTTATGTAGAAATATTTCACATGTTACTATTTTTTACTTTATTTCATTCAATGTCTTTTATTTGAACTAATTAATGATAATGACAGCTCAAATTTACATAATGCTTTAAGGTTAGCAAAGTGCTTTACATATGTTATCTCATCATATCATCTGGCTGACTGTTAAAAGTAAATATATTCATAGAGGGATGCAAGCTATGATTTTGAGTGGATACAAACCCACAGATTTTTTAAACGCGGGATAGCTTTTTAAAGGACCTCAGATATGAGAGGGAGGTGGCACACTCATTAAACTTCATCTTAATAGGAAAGAAAGATTATTTATTGAGCATCTACTAAGTATCATCTCAGTTCATGACAATCCTGGGAGGAAAGTACTTCTATTATACTCATTTTAAAGATAAGGAAACTGAGGCAGAGAGAGGTTAAAGGATTTGTTCAGGGTCAGGCAGTTAGTAAGCATCTGAGGTTGTATTTGAAGTATTTCTGACTACAAGCCCCAAATTCTATCCCCTGCGTCATTTAGCTGCCTTACCCACCATTCCCATCATTCCCACCTGTCAAGATCTTTTTGTATTCTGATTCTTTGCTCCTGCACATTAGTTATCCATCATGCTATCTTGCATTTGCAAATTTGATCATCATATCATCTATGCTTTCAGTGCAAACAGTGGTTCTTAAAGTGTGGTCCAGGGTCCTTTTCGGGGATCTGCAAGGTCAAAACTACTTGTATGACAACACTAAGATGTTTTAATTTCTACCATGGTAAATATCAATAAGAATAATTCACAAAAAAATATTTTGGAGGATTCTCAATAATTTTAAAGAGTATAAAGGGATAGACCAAAAAGTTTAAGAACTACTGATCCAAATGTTAGATTAAAAAAATGTTAAATTATATGGAGTGAAGGAGAGATCACCAGGAGATTCCAATGACTGCCTTCATGTAGATGTCACATCACAAGTGACTACTCTTTAACTTTGGTCATTCAAGAAATTCCAAATATTATCAGACCTATATCTCACCATCTTGTAAATGAGGATAGGGAGTAATATGCTTTGCTAAAATATAGGTGGTCTGTACTTACAGCATTACCTTGATCTAATGATCTAGCTCCTCTGCCAGGAAAGAAAATGAGTTTAGCCTAGCATGACCAGTACTTAATAAGGCCAAGCTAGTCCTTAGTGACCATCGCTTCCCTTTCTAAATGTCACAATTTCATCAATGATGGTTCATTCTATAATTTTGCAAGGATTCAAAAGTAAACTTCACCATATGATAACCCCTAAAGACTATGCCTCCCTTTGCTGAACAGACAGTCTGGCTATAGCCCGCCATACTGCTCCATCTTGTAAGCTATTAACCAGTACAATTCTGTCGCACACTGATTGAATTTCTTTCTCTTAGGCAAGAGTAACAGATCCAAAAATTTGTACTTCCACTTTTTCCTGATTTTCTCCCTCAAAGTTTTGGAAAAAATTCTATTTTTTAATCTAAGCCAAAGGGAAGACCAAACTCGAATTACCTAAAATTTAGACCCCTTTATGCCCTTGAGGGCTCCTACAAGCCATGTTTCTACTAGCAACAGGGGTAGGGTGTGTCACGGGTCTTATGTTCTATCTCCCTCTGTTGACTGCTTCCTCCATCCTGATGCCATTTCACTGGCATCTTGGTATGGTTGCTAGTTCCTCAAGCAGTTTGGCAATTGAACCCAGCCAACATTTTATAGGATATCTTCTTTTTCCCCCTTTGAAGAACATTTATTCTTCAAAAGTCTTGTAGTACTTCTGTTTTCCACAATCTTTCAAAAATTACTCAGTAATTTCAACTACCAATTCTCTTGGCACCTGGGTCTAGTATATGTCAAAGGTAGCTAAATAGCTAGCTAATATTTATAAGTACTTTAAAGTTTGCAAAACTCTTTACAAATATCTCATTTGATTGTCTCAACAACCCTGGGAGATAGATGCTTTTGGTATCCCTATTTTACAGATGAGAAAACTGAGGAAGACAGAGATTAAGTGACTTGCCCAAGGTCACACCCTTAGTATGTGTCTGAGGCTGGATTAGAACTCAGGTCTTCTTGATTTCAGGTCCTGTGCTCTGTCTATTTCACCACCTAAATGCTTACTTAAATGATCTCTTACTATCTTCTTACTTATCCTGTATTTCATCTCCCCACTAGGAATTATTTTATTATCTTTTTTTATCTTTTCTCATCAAAAAATCATTCTCCTTGGTAGACAAAATGGAAGCAAAATAAGAATTGTCTTATTTCAGGTATCTCTTTCTATAATGCTTCTACTCCTGGTCCTTGTTTTGTTCTCATTTCCCAACCAGAGTTAAAAAGGAAATTTAATTCAATAAGTACTTATTAAATACCTGTTATGTGCAAAGCACTATGCTAGGTGCTGGGGTTAAAAAACCAAAGATGGGAAATAGAGTTGATACTTGTATCATACTTTCAGGTATGAAAACCAAACATGAATCCATTATCTTACCTGGCCCTCATGACTGCCCTGTGGGGAGGGTGCTATTGTTATTTTCACTTTACAGTTGAAAAAATTCTGTAGTTGGAAGGATTTGAGTGACTTATCTAGGACAACCCAGCCAAGAAGGTATGAGGCAGATTTGAACCCAGTACATTAACCTATCCTACTCTTGAAGAGTTTACCTTCTACTGGACAAGGTAAAACTTTTCCACATGTCAAGTATGTAGTATTTTAAGTCTTCAGAATTCATTATATATATGCATGACTATGATTTCAGAGAGACAGATAAGGGTAGAATTCCAGAGACACAGGTGTAGATGAGAGGGCATACCTGGCGCTGGCACTCTGAAGTGTTACACATATTGTAGGGCAAACCCTACATCATTGTGAATGGCAATAACTGAGCTATGGGTGGAAGCCAGTATCCTGGGGAAGGAGATCAGTGCAGATGGACACAAGATGGGGAAGGGGAGGAGAGAAATAAACATTTATACTAAAGACCTTTACAAATATTATCTCACTTGATCCTTACAACAATCCTGTGAGGAAGGTGCTGTTATTATTCCCATTTTACGCTTGAGGAAACTGAGGCAAACAGAACTTATGTGAGTTGCCAGGGTCACACAGCAAGGAAGTATCTGAGGCCAGATTTGAACTCAGGTTTTCCTGACTATAGATCCAGTGTTTTATGCCCTGTTCCATCCACCTCTTGGCCTGCAGCCTGGGATAAGCTATCTAAGAATGAGGTTGTATTGAGGGGCTGCCATTAGACAAATGTATGAAACCATTCAGTGACCACCCATCTCCTCACCATCCTCTGTTCCCCCCTCATCATATCCATACCCTGCCTCAGAATCTCTCCTATATCTGCTTTAGGGGCTGTCAACTAATCCCTGCTAGGACAATAACTAGTTATGAATCATACCCAGTGCCACCAACTACCATAGACTTTTCTGAAGTTAAGTGAAAAAGTGAGACATTCATTCAATAGTACGTTCAATTAATATTTATTAAGTCTACAGTGTGCCTAGCACTATGCTAAGTGTTGGAGATACAAAGGGAGGCATAAGAAAATCCCTTCCCTCAAGGACCTTACAGTCTAATGGGGGAGATAGCATGCAATTAAATATATGTGAGGCAAGATATATACATATATATATGGGATAAATAGGAAATAATTAATAGCATATGTCTAATATAATATAATAATACATATTTTATATAATATAATTAACTAGAATTAAGAGAATGTGGGGGGAGGCTCTTGTAGAAGGTTTTAATTGGAACTTAAAGGAAGCCAAGGAGGTCAGCACTTAGAGCAGAGAAGGAAGTGTTCCAGGCATGGGGCACAACCAGAGAAAATTCTAGGAGTCCAGAGATGGAGGGTCTTCTTGAAACAACCACAAGGCCATCGTTGCTGAATAGAAGAGCACATGTTGGAAAATAAGGTGTAAGAATAAGGAGAATAAGGTGACTAGAAAGTTAGGAGGTGAATAGGTTATGAGGGACTTTGAATGACCAACAGAGCATTTTCTATCTGATCCTGGAGGTAATAAGGAACTAGTGGGGTTTAATGAGTAGGGGAGTGACCTGGTCTTATCGTTGCTTTAGGAAAATCACTTCAGTAGCTGAAGGAGGGATGGATTGGAATGTGGAGAGATTTGAGGAAGGCAGACTCACTAGCAAGACACTGCAGTAGTCAAGAAGACATGAGTTCAAATCTCCGCTTAGGATACTTACTGGCTATGTGACCCTGGGGAAGCCACTTAACTTGTGTCTGCCTTAATATCTGCATCTCTGAAATAGGGGTAATAATAACACCTATTTCCTATAGTTTTTGTGAGGATTCAATGAGATCCTATTTGGAAAGCACTTTGTAAATCTTAATGCCCTATATAAATGCTAGCTAGCAATTAAAGGGGTAATAATTCAAATGTTGGAGGGGATGTGGGAGAGCTGGAACACTAATTCATTGTTGGTGGAACTGTGAGCTCATCCAACCATTCTGGAGAGTGGTTTGGAAATATGTCCAAAGGGCTACAAAAATGTGCATACCCTTTGACCTAGCAATATTGCTACTAGGACTGCATCCCCAAGAGATCATAAAAATGGGGAAGGGTCCCACATGTACAAAAGTATTTATAGCAGCACTCCTTGTAGTTGCCAAAAACTGGAAATCAAGGGGATGCCCATCAATTGGGGAATGGCTGTATAAATTACAGTATATGAATGTAATGGAGTGCTATTGCACCATAAGAAATGATGAACAAGAAGACTTCAGAGAGGCCTGGAAGGATGTATATGTTCTGATGCTGAGCAAAAGGAGCAGAGCCAGGAGAACCTTGTGCACAGCAACGACCACAGTGTGCGAGAGCTTTTTCTGGTACACTTGGAACTTCATTATATCGGAAAAACTTAAAAAAAAAATTCTCATTGGTTTTCTAAGGCAAAATGACTTCCACACTCAGAAAAAGAGCTATGAAATTCATTTGCAGAATGTAGCAGAGATTATGTTTGTTTGTGTGTGTGTGTGTATTATGTTTTGATTTGTTATATGATTTCTTCCATTTATTTTAGTTTGTCTACACAGCATGACTATAGTGAAAATGTTTTCAATAGGAAAGTATATGTAGATCCTATATAGAATTGTATGCTGTTTTGGGGAGGGAGGGGGGTGGTGAAGGGTAGGTGTTGGTGGGGTAAAAATCTAAGTTTTATGGTAGTGATTGTAGAACATTAAAAAAAGGGGTAATAATTCCCATCCACTTTCCATTAACTAGACTAAGGAAAGTCTGAGTTTGGAGATGCTCTTCCCTTCCTACTATCCCTCAGTCACATTTGGATCTCCAATGCCAGACTCTGCTGACCCCTTCACATCAAAGAAGGAAGAAAGATATATTTGAGAGGACATCCACAGCCATTTTCTTCCCACCCTCCTTTAAGAGAGTGAGCCCCCTCAGAAAGCATGGAGTCCAGCATCTATGGTGTGAAATTGTAAGTAGACATACAGCTCTCAAGAATGGCTTAAGGGCGGGGAGGAGCCAAGATAGAGGAGTAGAAAGACTCACATATGCTAGCTCCGAACCCACAGCCCATAAATTTTCTGTAAAAAAAAACTCCCCACAAATTCTAGAGCAGTGAAAGCTGCGCAGAAACACAGTGGAAGAGATTTCTGTTGCAGAGAGCCCTGGAAAGCTGTCCTCAGGGGTCCATTGTGGACCGGACAGCAGAGCCCACCCCTGCACTTCCCTGGCCACGTGGCCCCAAGAGGAGCATATCCGAGCAGACTTCAGGGACAGAATCTCTGGCGTCTGCGAAGGCCCCTCCACCCACAGGCGCTACAGGTCAGTGAGAGAGACTTCTGGGCTGGCCGAGAGGGGAGCAGGGTGTCTCCATAACTCAGGCCCCCTTGGGAGGCAGCGGCGGCCTGGGACTCCCCAAGCAGACAGGAGCTCTGCTCCATTACTGAGGTCTCTGCATAAACCCCCTGAGGGAACTGAGCCTGGGAGGTGGCCCTGCCCCCACCTGAGAACCAGAACTTAAGCTCACATTGAATAGCAGCCATGCCCACCACGGATAGCCCTGAGGCTGGAGGGGCAGCATTTGAATCTCAGACCCCAAGCACTAGCTGGGCGGATCTAGGTGGGGGTGCAGAGGAATCATACAAGTCAAGTAACTGGCTGGGAAAATGCCCAGAAAAGGGAAAAAAAAAATAAGACCATAGAAAGCTACTTTCTTGGGGGACAGATGTTCCCACCTTTCATTTCTGATGACGAGGAACAATTCTTACCATCAGAGAAAGATGTGGAGGTCAGGGACTCTGTATCCCAGACATCCGAGGTGGATGTCCGGTGGACTCAGGCCATGGAAGAGCTCAAAAAGGATGTTGAAAATCAAGTTAGACAGGTGGAGGAAAAACTGGGAAGAGAAATGAGAGAGATGCAAGAAAAGCATGAAAAACGGGTCAATACCTTGGTAAAGGAGACCCCAAAAAATGCTGAAGAAAATAACACCTTGAAAAATAGGCTAACTCAATTGGCAAAAGAGGTTCAAAAAGCCAATGAGGAGAAGAATGCTTTCAAAAGCAGAATTAGCCAAATGGAAAAAGGGATTCAAAAGCTCACTGAAGATAATAGTTCTCTCAAAATTAGAATGGAACACATGGAGGCTAATGACTTTCTGAGAAACCAAGAAATCACCAAACAAAACCAAAAGAATGAAAAAATGGAAGAGAATATGAAATATCTCATTGGAAAAACAACTGACCTGGAAAATAGATCCAGGAGAGACAATTTAAACATTGTGGGACTACCTGAAAGTCACGATCAAAAAAAGAGCCTAGACATCATCTTCCATGAAATTATCAAGGAAAACTGCCCTGACATTCCACAACCAGAGGGCAAAATAAGTATTGAAAGAATCCACCTATCACCACCTGAAAGAGATCCAAAAAGAGAAACTCCTAGGAACATTGTGGCCAAATTCCAGAACTCCCAGGTCAAGGAGAAAATATTGCAAGCAGCTAGAAGGAAACAATTCCAGTATTGTGGAAATACAATCAGGTAACACAGGATCTAGCAGCTTCTGCATTAAGGGATTGAAGGGTGTGGAAAAGGATATCCTAGAAGTCAAAGGAACTAGGACTGTAACCAAGAATCACCTACACAGCAAAACTGAGTAGAATACTTCAGGGGAAAATATGGTTTTTCACTGAAACAGAGGACTTTCAAGCATTCTTGATGAAAAGACCAGAGCTGAAAAGAAAATTTGACTTTCAAACACAAGAATGAGAAGAAGCATGAAAAAGTAAACAGCAAAGAGAAGTCATAAGGGACTTACCAAAGGTGAACTGTTTACATTCCTACATGAAAGACAATATTTGTAACTCTTAAAACTTTTCAGTATGTGGGAAGTTGGCGGGACCACACACACACATACACACACACACACGCACACATGCACACATGCACACACATGAACACGCTTGCAGGCACACACACATACACACATGCATGCACATACAGAGATAGAGAGCACAGAGTGAATTGAATAGGATGGGACAATATCTTAAAAGAAATTAAAGTAAATGCTGAGAGAGTAATGTAGTGGGAGGAGAGAGGGTGAAATGGAATGGGGCAAATTATCTCTCATTCAAGAGGCAAGCAGAAGACTTTTTAGTGGAGGGAAAAAGAGGAGAGCTGAGAAAAAAACATGAAGTTTACCCTCATCACATTCAACTAAAGGAAGGAATAAAATGCACACTCATTTTGGTATGAAAACCTAACTTACAATACAGGAAAGTGGGGGAGAAGGAGAGAAGCAGGGTGGGGGGATGATGGAAGAGAGGGCAATGGGAGGAGGGAGCAATTTGAAGTCAACACTCGGGGAGGGACAAGATCAAAAGACAGAATAGAAACAATAGGGTTCAGGATAGGATGGAGGGAAATACAGTTAGTCTTACACAACATGACTATTATCGAAGTCATTTGCAAAACTACACAGATATGGCCTATATTGAATTGCCTGCCTTCCCAAAGGGAATGGGTGGGGAGGGAGGGATGGGGAGAATTTGGAACTCAAAGTTTTAGGAACAACTGTTGAGTATTGTTGTTTCTACTAGGAAATAAGAAATACACTTAATGGGGAATAGAAAGTCATCTGGCCCTACAGGCCAAAAGAGAAGATCGGGACAAGAGAAGGGAGGGATGCTAGAAGAGCGGGCAGATTGGTGATAGGGAAAATTAGAATGCTTGGTGTATTGGGGTGGGGGGAGGGGATAAATGGGGAGGAAATTTGGAACCCAAAATTTTGTGAAAATGAATGTAAAAAGTTAAATAAATAAATTTATATTTAAAAAAAAAAAAGAATGGCTTAAGGAAAATTCCTTGTTTGACAAGCTGGCCAGCCCTTCCCAGCATCCCTTTTTCTGATATTCTCTCAGCAAAGTGATGGAGGCACATTTTCCTCTACACCTGTATGAATCCTTTACCTACTGTCTTTCCTCCCTGGGGCAAATAAAGGATTAATTGCTTTTTCTACACATAAATCTATTACTCTGTGGCTTCCCTTCTGCTGTGCTCATTTTTGTCATTTTCCTTACTTTTTAATGCACTGTAGTCGTTGCATTTTCCAGGTTGCTTTGAGCATAATATCTCCCCCTCCCCCAAGGATTTGCATTCTAAACTGCTATATATGCAGAAAAAGAAATGTCCCTTTGGATCAAAGTCCTGGAACTTTCTTTGAAGTCATGTTTATGAAGGCTTATGTTCTTTCCAAACCCCCAACCCTTTATTTCCATTACAAAGTACTCCTTCTGGAAAAAAGAAATATGGGCAACAATTATCTTTGTATCACAGCTATTTTAATAGATAGGTGTCTTTTCAATTCTTCTATATTTAATTCCAAAAGATTCTTCACATATTAATTCCATTTTGTTCCATCTGTATGTTTTATGTTGGCATATTTATCATCCCCTTCTATTTTTCTTCTGATTTACAGTTTATGAAGTCTTCAGGGAAATTATGTGAAATATTAAAAAAAATGGACTAATGTTTTTAATAAAAAAAGACTAAGAACATCTACATGAAGTGAAACTGAAATAAGAATTTTGTTGGTCAAATTTTAGAGGTTAGAATTTTAGAGATTTTTCAGAATCCATTTAATCTGAAATTGCTCATTTTTTCAGATAAGAAAACTGAGGCTTAAAAAGGTGAGGTGACCCTTATAAATAATATGCAATTTTATATATAGATGAGGAAGTTTCCTTCCATATCAGGAGTTTCCTAACAATATATTGTCATATAGCTTTAGAAGTGGTAGTCAGAATTTGAACCATGAACATCTGCGCACATAGACCTGAACACACAGGCAAAACATTAATACATATACACACATCACACAATACACACACAGATGCACACACACACACAAATGCATATGCACAGATTTTAACCAAATCTTTCTGGAGTCTAAACTCAGGATAGTATCTTCTTGCTAGATATGCTATAGTGGTGATTCATTTCAGGTATGGGTTGGAATAAGTGTTTCTTAGATCCACACCAATTCTCAGATTCTGTGATGTGGAAGTCCTCATGATATCATGATACCAAATAGGATAAAAAAGACTTAGGCTGTGTCATAGTACAGGTCCTTTGCACTGAGATAATTGAATAACGAGACATAAAGAGTGGGAATTAAAGGATTGATGGCAACATAGAACAAGGTCCTTCGTCACTTGCCATAGGGCTCTGTGCGTGGCCCCACTCTGTTCAAATTTTTATCAGTGACTTGGATGAAGGGAAAGATTAAATTTGTGGCTGACACATATGGGGATGCATAGTTAAAATGCTAGATGGCAGAATCAGAACCCAAAAGATACACCAATGTGTTAGAACAACAGGCTAAATTTAATAAAATGTAAGTGAATAAGAAAGAAATTTCTTTTTTTGTTTGTTTATTTAATTTTAGTTTTCAACATTCATTTCTACAAAATTTTGAGTTCCAAATTTGCTCCCCATCTCTCCCCTCCCCCCCACCTCAAAACACCATACATTCTGATTACCCCTTCTCTCAATCTGCCCTCTCTTCCCCTACCCTCAATTCCTCTCTTTACTTGCAGGGCAAGATAGATTTCTATACCCCATTACCTGTATTTCTTATTTCCCATTTGTATGCAAAAAACAATTCTCAACATTTGTTCCTAAAACTTAGAGTTCCAATTCTCACCCTTCCTTCCTCCCCACCCACCCCACTGAGAAGACAAGCAATTCAATACAGTCTATATATGTGCAGTTTTGCAAAAGACTTCCATAATAGTCATGTTGTGTAAGACTAACTGTATTTTTCTCCATCCTATCATGCCCCCCATTTATTCTATTCTCTCCTTTGACTTTGTCCCTCCGCAAGTGTTTATTTCTAATTACTCACTCCTCCCATTTGTCCTCCCTTCTATCATCTCTCCCACTCCACTTTTCCCCTTCTCCCCTACTTTCCTGTAGTGTAAGATAAATTTTCATACCAAATTGAATGTGTATGTTATTCCCTCATTAAGCCAAATGTGATAAGAATAAACTTCACTTTTTCCCTCTCACCTCCTCCTTTTTCTCCTCCATTGAAAAAAGCTTTTTCTTGCCTCTTTTATGAGATAATTTGCCCCATTACATTTCTCCCTTTCTCCTCCCGATATATTCCTCTTTCACCCTTTAATTTTATTTTTTAGATACCATCTCTTCTTATTCAACTCAACCTGTGCTTTCTCCCCCCCCTCCTCTGTGTGTGTGTGTGTGTGTGTGTGTGTGTGTTTATAATCCCTCCAGCTACCCACATGGTGAGAAAAGTTTCAAGAGTTACAAATATTATCTTTCCATGTAGGAAAGTAGACAATTCTACTTTAGGAAGACCCTTATGATTTCTCTTTCCTGCTTACTTTTTCATGCCTCTCTTGATTCTTGTGTTTGAAAGTCAGATTTTCTATTCAGCTCTGGTCTTTTCATCAAGAATGCTTGAAAGTCCTCTATTTCATTGAATGACCATTTTTTTCCTTGAAGTATTATACTCAGTTTTGCTGGGTAGGTGATTCTTGGTTTTAATCCTAGTTCCTTTGACTTCTGGAATATCATATTCCAAATCCTTTGGTCCTGTAATGTAGAAGCTGCTACATTTTGTGTTATCCTGATTGTATTTCCACAAAACTCGAATTGTTTCTTTCTAGCTGCTCTCAGTATTTTCTCTTTGAATTGGGAACTCTGGAATTTGGCTACAATATTCCTTGGATTTTCTCTTTTCAGATCTCTTTCAGGAGGTGATTTGTGTACTCCTTCAATATTTATTTTACTGTTGTTGTTTAAGCCTTGTGAATTCATTAGTTTAGGTAATTCATGATATGAAAGGAAACTCCCTCATATATGATCCTAGGGAGTAGATTGGAGCACAGAGGTTTAATGAGTAAGGCTGCATAGCTTCTATATATCAGAGACAGAATCTGAGCTCAGGTTACCCTTCTTCCCACCCCCACTCCCAACAAACACCCAGCCTTTTTTACATTATGCTACACTGCCTCTCATATTAAAGAAGCAAACATTCTGCATGGTTGGAGTTGTGAACTGATCCAACCATTCTTGAGAGCAATTTGGAACTACACCCACAGGTCAATCAAACTGTGCAAACCCTTTGACCCAACAACATCACTACTAAATTAATTTCCCAAAGAGACCGTAAAAAAAGGGGGAAAGGATTCACATGTACAGCCATATTTATAGCAGCTTTTTTTGTGGTGGCAAAGAATTAGAAATTGAGGAATGCCCATCAATTGGGGAATGGCTGAACAAGTTGTGGTATATGAATGTAATGCAATGCTATTGTGCTATAAGAAATCATGAACAGGTGGATTTTAGAAAAAACTGGAAAGACTGACAGGAACTGAGGCTGAGTGAAGTGAGTAGAAACAGGAGAACATTGCACACAGTAACAATAACATTGTGTAATGATCAGCTACAATTGACTCAGGTCTTCTCCATAATACAATGATACATGGACAATTCCAAAAGACTCATGATGGAAAATGCTATTCATATCCAGAGAAAGACCTATGGATTTTTTTTTACTTTTGTTTGTTTTTGTAGCTTTTCCCTTTTGTTCTGTTTCTTCTTTCATGATATGACTACATAGAAATATGTTTATATGATTGAACATGTATAATCCATATCAGATTCCTCGCCATGTTGGGTAACAGGGATATGAAGGAGGGAAGGAGAAAAAATTGAAACTCAAAATCTTAAAAAAAAAAGAATGTTGAAAACTATCTTTACATGTAATTGAATAAATAAGATACTATTTACCTAAAAAAAAAGAAGAAGTAAACATTCACCTTTAGTTTCTATTTTTCTTTTTGGCAAGGCACTCAGGTTCAGTGACACATAGAACTAGTCAATGTCTGGTATTTAAGGTTGGATTTGAACTCAGGTCCTTCTGACTCAAGGGTTTGTGCTCTATCCACTGCTCCACCTAGCTGCCCCACCTTCTAGTTGGTTTTGAGACTTTGATATTCATACACTTAGGAATTTGAAATATAATCATGGATATAGTAAATGAATTATCATAAAGACAGTAGGAGAACTAAGAGAAAGCAGTGTTACAGAATCAGGGGAGGAAAGTTTCCAGAAGGTGAGTATGGTCTGGAAAGAGATAAACATACCTTTGACTTGGATCATTCCTTAATTTGGAGGTAATGGGAGAAACCAGTGAAATCTTAGGGCTGAGAGTACTTCCAATGTGAGAAGTCATCTGTGATGGTGTGAGCTTTCAGGTAAAGAGGGTGCTATGACCTCTATGGTTTCCATAGTTGAGAAAGTCTTGTAGATATGTCAGCTGTACATCCTCTTATTTGTTATTTAACTGTCCTGGACTTCAGCTGCTTTACTGGTAAGATGAGAAGCATGGTAATAGGAGTGTAATAAATTTTCTTTGCTGCCTTGCCATGTGACCAACTCATATTGCTTATCATGCTTTTATCCAGACTGCTAGGTTTTGTCACACAAACTGTTGTTTATCCACACAGACATCCACACAAACTGTTGTCCATCCATACAAATATTCACACAAACCATTGTCCATCCATACAAACTGTTGTCCATTCATGCCTCCTCACAAATTTATTAAGTGTCACATCTTTCCTTTCATCCAAATAACTGATAACCCCATCCATACTGTAACTGAGCAAATTTTTTTTTTTCACATTTAAGGGCCTTAATTTTCCCCCATTCTTTGAAATGACTAATAGTAAGAGAAATACAAATCAAGTCAATCCGGAGGTTTTACTTCACATGCAGAAAATTGCTAAAGATGACAAGAGATAAGAATAATCAGTGATGGAGAGAAACATAAATAATACATTCATTCTGGAGAGCAATTTGAACTAATCAAATAAAGTAGTTAAAATGTCCTTAACTTTTGACCCTGACATTCTACTGCCCATTATGTAACCTGAGATTTTTTTTATGGGGGAAAGAATCTATCTACACCAAAATGTTAAGACTAAAGAAGTTCCAGTTCATAGAGCACTGGACTTTGAATCAATAAGACTTGAATTCAAATCCTGAGTCAGATACTTATTAGCTACATGATCCTAGGAAAGTTACTTAAGCTCAATCAGCCTCAGTTTCCTCTTCTGTAAAATAGAAACAATGATAGCACCTACATCCCAGGGTTCCTGTGAGGATCAAACAAGGTAAAATACATCAAGTCATTTGCAGACAATAAAGCAATCTATAAACGTTAGCCTTTGTTAGCTATTATTACTTATTGAAGCATTTACTTTTTGTGAAAGCAAAGAATGGAAACTAAGTACACACTTATTAATTGGGGAAATAGCTAAACAGGTTATGGTACATGAGCATAATGGAATATTTCTATACAATAATGAATGATAAACATAATGAATCCCAAGAAATATGAAGAAAAAAATTACATGAACTGATTCAAAATGGAGTAAGCAGAGCCAAGGAAATAATATATATGCATAAAAGAATTTAATTGGAAAGAACAACAACTACAAAATGAGTTTTTAAAAAGAACATTGTCTATGACAAAGAATAAATGACCCAAAGAACAGATATGAGAAAATATCTTCTGTACTCTTTTGCACCACATAATCATTCATTTTGTTTGTGGACTATTATATGCAATGGAAAGGTTTGTTTTTTTTCCTCACTGCAATATTCTGTTTTTTCTGAATTATTTTCCCTTTTTTAGAAAAATCCTTTGCTGTAAGGGAAGGCTCTTTGAGATGAAGTAATGGAGAGATACAAGGGAAAATCTAAGATGAAAAAACAAATATGTAAATAAAATCTACTAGAAATGTCTTTCTGGGGGTGGGGGATGGAGCCAAGATGGTGGAGTAGAAAGGCAGATCTGTAGAGGCTCCCCACCCATAGCCCATAAAATACCTGCTAAAAATGATGCTCAACAAGTTCTAGAGCAGCATAAACAACAAAACGACAGAGTGAAAGAGATTTCCTGGCCAAGACAGCCTGGAAGGCCGACAGTAAAGGTCTGTCACACTGGGCACAGAGCAGAGTGCAGCCCAGCATGGGCTGCACAGCATAGCAGAGACAGGACTAGAACGGGCTTCAGGACACCACTGGCAGCAGTTCCCAGATTGCTTAGCCCTCAAATACCAAAGACAGCTTCAAAAGTCAGTAAGAAAGCTCTTTCACCTGAGTGAGAAGGGAACTTGGTCTGGACCCACCAGTAGCTACCACTGCAGTGGCAGTGGCCATTTTTGGAACTCTCCACTTAAAGACCCTGGGGAAATTGAGTGGCTGATCTGGATCTCAGCCCTGAGTGGCTCTCCTGGGTTGAGGAAGAGTGTTGGTGGTGGAGTTGGCGGTGGCTCTAACCCTGCTGGCATAAATGAGGGAGTTTCCTTTGATATCATGAATTACCTAAACCAATGAATTCACAAACCTTGAACAACAACAGTAAAAAGCTACTCCCACTGACATCAACTTTGTGATCATGAGGAATTTCTTAACTATCTGATTCTCATGCAACTCTTTAAAACAATCCTTTTTAACAGAGGTGATATTTTTTACCTGCTAGGTCATGCAAAGTAGAAAGAGAGCTGGCCCTGGAGTTAGGAGGACTTGAATACAACTCCCAACTCAGATTCTACAAGCCATGTGTCCTTGGACAAGTCATTTTATTGCCATCAGCCTATATCAGCAATCAAATTAGGATCTTTTGCTATTTTCATTTTATTAAAGGTGCCTCTGATTGAATAATGTGATGAAAGAAGATCTTTCCCACTCATTGATGGTCCTGGCCATTGTGGGAAGGGAGTTGTTTTGTAGAAGGGTCTCAAGTACCTTTTGTTTTTTTCTATTGAGGCACTGGGTTAAAGGGTTATGCCCTCTGCCTCTAAAAAAGGTGTAACTACTCTGAGAGTGAGGTTTTAGTTTAGGGCTTAGTTTTTATGAAAAGGTTTAAGTGCCAGCCAAGGACTCTGGGAAGTCACTTTAAGGAGCCCCCCTAGCTTTGAAAATCCAGATGTCAGTATTTCCCTTTCTGGTAACTATGGTCACACAGTTGGACCTGCCTGTTGAATTATGGTCAGACAGAGGAAGGCATGTCTATTGACTTTTTGATTTCTCTGTATTTTCTTTGAAGTTCAGGGTGTTGGCTCTCCTCAACTAGGTGAATGATATATATGCTTGGTGAAAGGAATGATACATGTGCTTGATTAAAGTGCTGTTCACCCCTTGAAAGTTGCCTTTCCTTTTATGAAAGCTGATCTAAGAACCTGTGATAGCAGGCCCCCCATGTATGTTGGGGTGCTTACTGATACACAGCCTCAGTTTCCTCATCTGTAAAATAGGGACAATAAGACCTTCTCACAACTATTTTTGTGAGCATCAAGTGAAATCATGTATGTGTATGTGTGCGCATGCATGTGGATGTGACTGTGTATGTATAAATGAAATCACATACACACAAATATATAGGTTTGCAAATATTTTACAAATATTATCTCATTGCATCCTTACAACAACCCTGAGAAGCAGGTGCTATAATCATTCTCATTTTCCAGATAAGAAAACTGAGGCAAGCTACGTGATTTGTGCAGTATTATACAACTAGACAATGTCTGAGCCCAGATCTGAACTCAGGTCTTCATGAATCCAACACTTTTCCACTGTCCCATTTAGCTTTCTGTATAAAGTTAGTTATTATTTTTATTTCTATCTATGCATTGAGGGAATTCATACATCAACAAAATCCCAAGTCTTTGATGTGTTGACAATCTACAAGAAGAATTTTCATTCTAAACAAATACAATGGTTTCTGAAATATATACATTAGGTTGAAACTTCCTAAATAGAAAATAAATCATTCCCTAAAGAATAATAAATTGTACATAACTTCCAACCAGGATGTTATTTTTGTTTCTTCTTTGATCTTATGGAAATTTTCTTTACCTGTAACTTGTGTTTAGTTCATCCTTGAAATATGCCTTCCTGGCCTTCACCCCAAAACTTAGGATAATGATGGATCAGAGGGGTGGAGCCAAGATGGTGGAGTAGAAAGACTCACATATGCTAGCTCCAAACCCACAGCCCATATATGTCCTGCAAGAAGAACTCCCCACAAATTCTGGAGCACTGCAAGGCACGCAGAAACACAGTGGAAAAGATTTCCATTCCAGAGAGCCCTGGAGAGCTGTCCCCAGGGGTCCATCGCGCTCTGGACAGTGGAGTCCACCCCTGTGCTGCCCTGGCCTCGCAGTCCCAGAGGAGCAGATCTGAGCAGGCTTCAGGGACAGAACCTCTGGTGTCTGGGAAGGTCCCTCTGCCCACAGACACTACAGGTCAGTGAGAGAGACGTCTGGGCTGGCTGAGAGGGGAGCGGAGTGTCTCCGTGACTCAGGCCCCCTCGGGAGGCAGTGGTGGAGGGAGCAGCAGAGGCAGCGGCAGAGGCAGCAGCGGTGGCCCAGGACTCCCAGAGCAGCAGGCAGAAGTTCAGGGCCATTACTGAAGGTCTCTGCATAAACCCCCTGAGGGAACTGAGCCTGGGAGGCAGCCCTGCCCCCACCTGAGCACCAGAACTTAAGCTCACATTGAATAGCAGCTGCACCTGTCTCGGAAAGCTCATTTGAATCTCAGACCCCAAGCACTAGCTGGGCGGATCTAGGCGGGGGTGCAGAGGAATCTCAGAAGTCAAGTAACTGGCTAGGAAAATGCCCAGAAAAGGGAAGAAAAATAAGACTATAGAAAGCTACTTTGATGGGGTACAGATGTTCCCGCCTTTCAATTCTGATGACGAGGAAGGATTCTTGCCATCAGGGAAAGAGGTGGAGGTCGGGGCCTCTGTATTCCAGACATCCCAGGTGGATGTCCGGTGGGCTCAGGCCATGGAAGAGCTCAAAAAGGATTTTGAAAATAATGATGGGTCAAATCTCAAGGCCCAATCACCTTGAGACTTCAGGTTTCTCTGGGGAAAGGTGAGTCAGGAGCTGTGAGCCAGTTCTCGGGCCAAGTGATGTCAAAGGGATGCAACAATGTAAGGGTCTCTAAGAAACAAAGAGGAAGAGTCCTTTGGGGTTCTGTTCTCTCCATTCCTCCTGGAACTGCATGGAATTCTGTGTCCTCCAGCCAAACAACTTCCAGACACTGAGTCTAGCAAATGAATGTTTATATTTGAAAGTGCCTCCATGTGCAGCCTAAGTCTTATTCATTAGAAATGTGAAGGTAAATATTTATAAACAGCTGTTAAGAAAACTAGACTTCTGGGAAGAAATGTTGCACTCAGATCAGGGCTTAACTTCCTTTGGAGAAGGAAAGGCAACACGGGCAGACTCCAGACACAGACTGTGCTCTGATGTGAGGTCCCTGCCTCTCTCAACCCAGCACTGACTCCCCTATGGTTCAACCCTGGGTCACCAGCAAAATGCTTGCCTTATAAGACTAGGGAAGATGAAAGTTCAAAGTCCATCCTCTGGAGGACTCAGCCTGGGAAAGCCAATTGCCTAGTCTACCAGAGAGCTGGCTCCTCTGCCATTTAACCAGTCCTTTCATTTGTTCTGTTTATTCCCTTGCTACCTTCTCTTGTTAGGCATCAGTGAATGACAGGAAGGAAATTGCTGAAAGTAAGCTGTCTGTAACATGGTTGATTGTGGCCTGACTCTCTCCAGGCCAGGCCTGTTACATTTTATCCCACTGAGAGTTCTCAGGTCATCTGAAGTCTCTTTTCTCTGCTTTGGCTCCATCTCCCCCATTTAAAAGGCTCTGTGACTAGCACTGTGCTTCCATTTAACTGTTTAATATTGGATTAGTTTTCACAAATGGATATTTACTTCAGATACAGCAATAGCAAATGAATAAACATGTTTTCTAGTACCTTGAGTTTAAAATTCACCATTCGTGACCTCAGACTCTGGACTTGGAGATAGGATTAGGATCACAGTTTAACTCAGTTTCTACATAGCATTGGACCCCCTAAGTTCACATCCAAAGTATTGGCTTCTGCTGTACTGGAGACCAAAGATTTTCTTGAGTGTCTCAGTGCAAGGCTTGGTTCAACCTCCAGTCTGCATTCCTAGACTCCTAGAACCTTGTGCCTCATATGCTGGAGCAGATTGGTGTCTTCACTTCTTGTAGAACTGAAAAGAATGAATGAAAAAGCCAAAGACCCAGGCCCACGACTTGGGACCACATGGCCCCAGGGTGGGGGAGTGGAGAAGAGGCAATCAGGGCCATCCTCCTTGCCAATGGTATAAGAGGAGCTACCCCCAACCCCAGAGTGAGACCTGAGCCCTCAGACTGTTTTGAAAATATCAAGTTATACTGTAAAAAAAAAACTTTTTATTTTTAAAGAGGGTGTCCTCTTAACCACATGGGGGTAGACCAATCAGAATGTCCACACCTGCTCCAGTCATCAGTGGCTTCCTCCAGAAGCAGGTCCTCAACATCTTCCACATGGATGATATCATCTTGGCAAAATGATGGTTTTCGCACATGTGCCCAACTCTCTTTATGAATCATTTCTTCTATTCTTTAAAACTGTTAGAAGGTAAGGAAAGTGAAGTCTAGGAGAGAGAATGTGTCTTTGCTTTCTCCTTTAGTTAATATCTCCTCATTCAGGAACTAGGTATGGGATATTGAGTGCAGTGTCTAAATTCTCTGGGCCTTGGCAGAATGACATAGTGGACAAAATGGTGGACTTGATGACAGGAAGATTTGGGTTCAAGTCTTGACTTTGATATTTATTAGATGACCCTACTCAAGTCACACAACTTGATCTTAATTTCTCTGATCCTGAGTTTTATCATCTGTAAAAGTGAGGGCATTGAACTAGATGGCCTCAGAGGTCTCTTCTCACTCTAAATCTATGATCCTATGAAAATACATGTGATAGGGATAATTGGATGCCCCTGACATACTGCCCCTGGTCATTCTCTAATTTTCCACCAGTTGGTGTGAGGTTGAATTCTCTGCTTGAGTAGGCCAAAAGCATCCAGAGCCCTGAGGCAAGCACTTTTTGTTTGTGGTTCTTTTTTTTGTTTGTCACAAAACAGCATGATTATGGTGCTTGCTCTGTAACCATGCTAATTTCCCATGTACCCCTATTTTATGCTACCCACTGCAGGACTGTGTGCCAGTTCTAACTAATGTTCTGATTTCTTGAAACAAGAATCTCTAATGCAGTTAATAAATCTGGAGACACATAGGATATATTTGCATAATAATATAGTTTAAGAACTGCATGGATTCTTGGGGATTCATTTTCTCCCAAACTTGGCTTTGGAGGAGCTAATGTTCACCGAGCCCCTCAAAGAAGCCTAACCCTGGAAGTATTACAATGAGAATGCAGAAAATCCATACCTAGCATATATCAATATATGGATAAGTCAACAGAACAGAATGAATAAGGTAGAATTAGCAGGAGACTCAAATCTCAATGATATTAGATTTTTGTTTGGGAGTTTTTGCATCTTTAAATTCCTATAATACGGTGTAAGATTCATTCCCCCTCTCCCCAGCTTGCCCCTAGGCTATAGTGATGCTCAATATTCATCAGAAGACTCCTCTAAGCTCTTCCCATTGTGTAGCATCAAGCGGACAGAATGTTGCACTGTGGTAGTTCTCTAATTTTCTAACAGCAGGCCTGTGTAAGATTAAATTCACCAGTGTGACAGGGCAACGGGACCCAGAGATCTGTGGCAAATGTCTTGGAAGCACCTGTTTTTCTGCCTCCCACGACTGGGCTGGCTCTTCCCCTCCTCCCCCAAACATTGCTGATTCCCATGGACCAGAACCTGCTTTGTGCCACCCTCTGTAGGATTGGATGCCAGCTGTTGTCGTGGCAACCTTTGCGGAGGAGTATTGGGCAAAGGTAGAGACAGTAAGGGTGTATGTGGGGGTGGAGGAGGACAGAAATTGTAATTTCAGTAGTATTTCTTCTTAATGCTACCCTTCCCTTCTGAACATCAGTCAGCAGCAGGTGCTGTGACATTGTGACAAACACTCACTTCCTCTTGTGACTGATGGAGTTTTAGGCTGTCTCAAAGTCACCGATATGCCATCAATCATTGCCTTGATTATACAGTTTGGGGTCCCTGGCCTCACTTCATTCCCTTAATCAGTATTCATCCCCAGACTGAAGTGTTTTCATTTCTAAGGTGAATGTAGTCTTGCTTAAAAACAACATAACCTGAAGAGGGAAAAATTTTTTCATTTAAAATGGGCCAAGGTCCTATAATATCTTGAATCAAATGGTTTTTCTGTAGGGGATTTGTACCTTTTTTCTTGTTATTCTTCAGGGGAGGGCTTGGGGAAGAGTATCATGGAGATGGGATGGAGGCAGAATTGTGACTCGGGATGCTTTCTGACTATTAGGCACCAACAAGTGATCACATGCCTCCATGATGAAATATGCCTTTGGCTGACCCGGAGTTTGACCTGGTGCTGGTGACTTGGAGACACAGTTCTGACTGCCCTATTTAAACTCTGATTTTAAGTTCAGTAGCATGTGGTCAGAAGGGAAGGAGCCTTCCTTTGGTGAGTGACAAGGCTAACCATGATTAGTTGCCTCTGTGCCATGAGGGCAACAAGATTAAATCAAAAGTCCTTAGCCTGGAGTTGGAGGCTTTCTGTAAACTGAGCTTCACCTACTTCTACATCTTTATCAGCCACTTTTCCCTTACATGAATAATAATATGTGCCATTTATTTAAGGCTTAACATGTGCCAGATACTTTACAGTTATTTTCTCAGTTGATTCTTACAACCACCTTGGGTAGTACGGTGCTATTATTATCCTCATTTGACAGTTGAAGAAACTAAGGCAAACAGTTTCACACTGCTAGTTAAGTGTCTGAGTCTGGATTGAACTTAGGTCTTACTGACTCCTGGTTTGCACTGCTAATAAGTATCTGAGGTCAGAGCTGAATTTAGGTCTTTCTGATTCTAGACAGGGTGATCCTCTAAGACCCAATCCTTTAGGGCAGTCAACATGATCTCCCTGTCATCTGAAGTTGTCTTGACTTTCTTTTTCACCTCTATACTTTTAATATTCCTCTTACATGGAATATCTTTCACTTATATCAGTCCTACATGGACTGATTATGGAGAGTGAGACACAAATATATAACGTGAAAGAGGAATCCAGGATGCCATAGAAGAGAAATTCAAATACAGTCCTAGATGAACATATCAGCTATGAAATCACATGGCATTCCTGCTCTGATGACCTTTCCTTGTCAGGATGACATAGTGGTTGATCATCCAATCATCAGCAACAGAGTAAGCAACATCCCCTTCATTGGTTTAAAAAATAGGGAGAAGAAAGAGAAGAAGAGAGAGACAGACAGACAGAGAGAGACAGAGAGACAGAGACAGAGAGACAGACAAAAAGACAGAGACAGAGACTTAGGTAGAGCAAGAGGAAGAGACAAAGACAGAGACAGAGACAAAGAGAGAGAGAGAGAGACTCTGTCATGTGTGTGTGTGTATGTGTGTGTGTGTGTGTAAGAAAGAGAGAAGGGAGCAAGGAGGGTGGGAGGGAAAGAGGAAAAAGAGAGAGAGAGAGAGAGAGAGAGAGACTCAGTTTAAGTGTCTTCAATGGAGAAAGCAGTTGGTTAGAAAAGAGATGTCAAACACAAGCCTAGTCAGTCTCATGTGAAATAATTCCCAAAGCACATTAAAATGTAATTGGAAATTATTTAATAAAAAATACAACAAAACAGATAATATTACTATGTGGTTTTTCTAAGTCTATTTTCTAAGTAAGATCCTTACGCATGTTTAGTGGTCCTCAGTTCCACTTGACTTTGACAAAACTAGTCTGGATAGTTCCAGCTCTGTCCCTGCATGGCTGCTCTCCACTTGCCACATATTGTAACTTCAATTCCTTGCTCCTTACAAAGTGGTGGCTGATGCCTCTGCAAGCAACTGCACATGAGTTTGACTCTAACAGTGAATGTGTAGGCCTGTTTATTTCCATTCAAAAGAAAGAAGGAGAATTGGAGCAGTATTATAAATCAAGAAAATTTTGTGTATGTGAATACACATGTATGTAATCATATATATATATATATATATAATATACATACACACGTGTGAATTCATTATTTATTTATTTATATGCCAACATCTACATAGAGGAATAATATGGTAGAAAGAGCATTGGTTTACGTGAAAAGTGTTTTGTAGTTTTGTTCATATAGTTCCTGGTTTGTTTTGGCAGGTAGACTCCCAATTATTTTATATTGTCCACAGTTAGTTTAAATGGAATTGCTCTTTTTCTCTCTTGCTACTGGACTTTGTTGGTTAATATAGAAATGCTGAAGATTTATATGGGTTTATTTTGTATCCAGCAACTTGCTGAAACTGTTAATTATTCCAAGTAGGTTTTTGGTTGACTGTCTAGGCTTCTCTAAGTACAACAACATATTCTCTAAGTACAATATCACATTTATTACCTCACTGCCTTTTCTAATTCCTTTGATTTCTTTTTCTTTTCTTATTGCTGTAGTTAACATTTCCAGTACAATATTGAATAATAGGGGTGATCATGGGAAGACTTCTAGCTTATCCCCATTACAGATAATGCTTGCTGATGGTTTTAGATAAATATTACTTATGAATTCAGAAGATATTATTTCAAATCCTAGACTTTTTGTTTACTATGCATATGGCTTTGGCAAATTATATAACCTTTCTAGAACTCAGTTTTCTCCTCTGAAAATAAAGGGTTTAAATTAGATGACAGCCTGAAATTTTTTCCTAATTCAAAATCTAGGATAGTTAGGTAGCATAGTAAATAGAGTTCTAGACCTAGAGTAAGGGAGACCTGAGTTCAAATTTGGCCTCAGCTCCTTACTAGCTGTGTGACCCTGGGCAAGTTGCCTACCTTTATTTGTTTCAGTTTCCTCAACTAAAAAATGGGAAAAAAATAATAACCCTTATCTTCCAAAGTTGTAAAGACAGAATGAGATAATTGAAAAGTAGAGTCCCAACACATAGTAAGTGATATACAAATGTTAGTTATTATTATTCATGACCCCTTTGGGGATTTCTTGGCAAAGATACTGGAGTGGTTTGCCATTTTCTTCTCCAGTTCATTTCATAGATGTGGAAACTGAGGAAAATTACTTGCCCAGGGTTATATAGCTAGTAAGTTTCTGAGCCTGGCTTTGAACTCAGGTGTTCCTGACTCCAGGCCCAGCTCTCTATCTTCTGTGCCATCTAGCTTCTTTAATGCCTATCATTGCCTGGAGTAAATACTAAATGTTGGAGGGTGAAGGAGGAACCCATTTAGAAGAGGTTAGGGTTAGTATTGGAAGGATTCCAACAGGGATATTAAAAGATAGTTCAGTAGAAGTGAGAGGCTCAAAAGAATTTGATGACAAATAAAAAAATTCAGACATGAAAGAAAAAGTCAGTGTGTCTAAAGATACTTTTGTGACTACACTGGGAGCTCATAAATAAACTCAAATTACTAAATAATATTACTAAATAAGAAATAAACTCAATTATAGACTCAAACTCATAAATAAACTCAGTTACTAAAAGTAGTTGTATGAGACTTGTAAGCAATGACAGGTAACCGAGGATTAACAAAGAGTGTCATATCTTATAAGAATAGTGTGAAGAATTAACCCATTTAAGTAAATTCAAGAAACTCTGGACAGAAGAGGCAAATAGGAATAAGAGTCTGGGTCCGTGAGGATAGACTGGCATCAAAGTAGTGTAAGCAAAAGTAGTCACAAGGGAAAACTACTGATTTAAGGTTGTCTTTTGCCTTTCATTGTAATCTATGCTATTAGCATAGTGCCTGGCATATAGTAGGTATTTGCTAAATGTTGATTGGTTGATTGATTAAGAGAGGAGGGAGATAAAATACTCAACACTCAAATGTGTCTGTGATCTTATCAGTTCACCCTCTCATGGTGCATATCACAAACTATCCATGCCTACTCATCCTGTGTGACCTTGTTCACACTCCCACAATAGTTCAACCCAGCGGGTCTACTCAACATGTTGATGGCCATCTTTATTTTATTCTGATGTTAATGTTCCTCACTCAGAGCTGGATAACTCTGATAGAAAAATAAAAGGGAAAATACTGAACTTGATAAATGATTGGAGTTTTAGCTGAAAGACATATACCATGTATTAAGACAAAGAGAAATCACAAATATTGTTTTTAAAACATAAACACCAAACATTTTTTCAAGACATATGCAGCAAAGATTGTGTTTGTCCTTCATTGCCAAAGAAGACCATGCCATCAGAGAAATGACAACATGACTTCCACTTGACTTTGTTTTGAGTGAGGGAGGGCTGTGCAGGTCACCAGCCTCACTTCTTCCCCAGAGCCATCTGAATCCAGTGACCAGATATTCATCAGGATGACTGGAGATGACCCAGGATGGAAGGTCTTTGCAGGTACTCGCTTAAGGTGAGGTAATGCCCATTCATTGAACAGGTTTAAGAAGTTTAAGGAGAAGCCAGGGTATGGCCTCTTTAATGAGACCAAGAAAAAGAAAGACATCAGGCTGCATGGGAAACAGCAACAGTTAGCATCAGTAGATACTTTAAAGCTAGAAGGGTCCAGAGGAGCCCTTAGGCAGGGGCCCATTGGCATCCCAGTTTTAGAGTGCAGTAGGTTTAAGGTTTTGGGAGAGGACAAGACGAGACAGAACAGGAGAAAGGGAAGGGAATGGAAAGGGAGGAGAGGGGAGGGGAGGAGAGGAGAGGAAAAGAGAGGGGAGAAGAGGGAAGGGGTGTGGAGGGGAGGGAAAGGAAAGGAGGGGAGGAGAGGGAAAGGAAAGGAAGGGAAGGGAAGGGAAGGAAAGGGACCAGTAAAACCCAAGTCAACTGGGCATCTTTTGGCCATCCAAATTTACTGTCCTTTGGAGAGGAGAAGGAAGGAGAGGAGGAGGCAGACAGGAGAGGAGTTGAGTTACCCAGCTAACTGGGTCCCCATTCAACCAGCTGCATCTGCTCACAGGATTGTGTCTATCCTTCTTTGCCAAAGAAGACCATTCCATCAGAGAAATGATGACATGACTTGCACTTGACTTTGTTTTGAGTGAGGGAGGGCTGTGCTGCTTACCAGCCTCACTTCTCCTCCTGAGCCTTCTGGATCCAGTGACCAGATATTCATCAGGATGAGTGGAGATGACCCAGGATGCACTGGGAAACCTTGGGCCCTTTAGGCCAAGGTATGCAACAAAAATAGGAATTAATTCAAGGAGCAGATAAGGAGAGAGAGAGAGAGAGAGAGAGAGAGAGAGAGAGAGAGAGAGAGAGAGCTAAATAATGACATCCTGATAAATGAATGAGTCAAAACAATAACTATTGCAATAATTAATAATATGAAGGAGAATGATGACTATCATAAAATACTCCAGAATTTAGGGGATGAAGATAAAATAGCTTTCACAGTAAAATTTATATCTCTCAAAGCATATATTAATCCATATATTATATCTCTCAAAGCATATATTAATTAATTTAATTAATTAATATTTATATTAATAATAAATTAATTCAATTAATATTAATAATATATTAATAATTAATTAGTAAGACAGAAGATTCATGAACTTAGTATACAATTTAAATAGAAATCATTTAAAAAATTTTAAAAGAACAGAAAAATTTTAAATACCTAGAAAATCAGCACATCCAGCACAAAAGGGGAAATCTTGAAAACTGGAGAAAATACATAAGTAAAAAATAATTTTAAGATGAAATCACAACAAAGAAATAATTATCCAATTCTAGTAAATCCTAACGAAGCTGATCATTCAGAAATAAATAATTGCCTACTGAAATTTAAAATATGAAATGCTGAAATACAGAACATTGAGATTAATATCTTAAGTGATCCTTTCACCAAATGAAAAAGAAATGAAACAAGGAAAATCCTAGCTCAGAACAATGTACAGGTAAATTCAATCAAATATTCAAAAAGTCATTCATACTTATGTATTGTTCTCAAAATATGAGAAAGGATTCCATCTTTGAAATCTTTTTATAAGATTCAATATAACTCAAATTCTCAAACCAAAGAAAGATGTAACAAAGGGAACTATAGACCAGTATCAAAGCTTATATTTTATGTAAAACAATAATAAAAAGATTACAGAAATATATCCGAAAATTATTTTCAATATGACCAGGATTGTTTTTAAGCCAAGAAGTCTAACGTGGCTTCAACATTAGGGAAATATCAATTTAACAACGATCGTGTCAAAAATAAAAATACTTTAATTAACATGATAATAAAAGTTGCAGAAATTTCTTTTGATGAAGTAAAACATTAATTTATGTTTTTAAGAAAAATGTTTGTAAAAGTAAGCAATGTAATGTCTATTTCTTAATATGATTTTAGAAATATGAAATGAATAGCTAGCATTTCACACAAAGGGGAAACACTAGAAGCCTTCCCAATAAATATAAGAGAAAAGCAAGGATAGTGCTCTCCTCTCCCCTATTATTTCTCAGAATTCTAAAAATGGTAACAATAAAAAGGAAAGGAAATCAAAAGGATAAATATTATCAAAGAGAAGATAAAATCAGCCCTATTTGATAATGACATGATAGTTTATTTAGAATGCCCCAGAGAACTGATCATGAAGCTATTGATATAGCTGATATCTTTAGTAAAGAAGTAGGTTACAAAATAAATCCACAAAATTGTCAGCATGTTTATAGTGATAACAAAATCCCAGAAGAAAAAAGGTTTTTAAAAAAAAGGAAATTCAGGTGAAAATACCTATTAAGTACATAAAGTATCTGGAAGTCAGTCTTGTTTATAAATACAATGTTTATGAATACAATTACAAAATCCTCTTTAAAGGCAAACACCTTTTTTGCACCTATTGATATGAACAACTATGTAATTTTGATTTTATTTATATTCTACTATGGCTGTCGTTTTTCTGATATTTCATTTCCTTCTAACGTAGACATGGTGTATAGCTCTTTCAATGTGTTGATACTGACTTAGGCAACAGGTTTTTGCATTCATATTTTTTAGGGATTTTGGTCTATAATTTGCTTTCTGTTTTGTATCCTTAGTTGGATAGAAGTGTAACGATAGAGTGTTAGACCTAGAGAGAAGAAGACTTGGATTCATATCCTTCTTCTGACACTTCTAATCTATGTGTTCACAGGTAAGTCACTGAACCTTTCTGAACATCCATTTCCTTGTCTATTAAACAGGAATCATAACAACATTTCACAGGGTTGTTACTAGGCTTAGCTAGGAATACATATAAAGTACTTTGGGAATGTGAAAACATCATACAAACTTTAGTTAGCAGGCCATCGCTAGTAGTCCTGACCCTTGTCTTGCCATTGGGCTCCAATGATTGTGAAGGAGGATGTGAGGCTGACAATTCTGTACAGCTCTGCCTCAGTTACATCCAGTTCATTTGCAAGTCAAGACATTAGCGTCCTGATGTCCTTGGTCCTCTTTGAGAATGAAGAATGAACAGCAACAGTCTCTAATCTGTCCCCATCTACATCTATATCTCCTCATGTACAATCTGCAAACATTCCCAAATGTACCCCAGCCTTGAAAGGCCTTCACTAAACTCACTTTTCTTCAGGCTGTTTTTCTTTATTTCTACTGTCTTTTTCAGTCATCATCTTAGAAAGAGCTGTCCACTCTTATGGAGCTGTACTTCCCCTCTTCTTTCTCCCACCTCAACAATTTGTAATCTGACTTGCAAACTCAATTGAAACTACTCTCCCCAATGTTACTAAGACTCTCTTGATTTTCCAAATCCAAGTGATCTTTTTCTCAGTCCTTATCTTTCTTGACTTCTCTGCTGCCTTTGACACCATTGACTACCTTTCCTTCTTGAATATTCTCACCTGTCTGAATTTTCATAATATTACCCTCCTGATTCTTTTCCAACCTACATGATCTCACCTAGGTTCCCATAGTGGGTGATAGCACCCACTGGGTGATGCTGGAACAATGGGGAGCAATAGTAGCCTCAGATGCAATTGGGGGGGACATCGAACAAAAACAAGAGGGTAAAAGAATAAGGAAAGAAGAAAAACTGTTCATACATATTTCATCTGTTGTGTAGCAGAGTTAAAGTTTCAGTAATTGCATTATTTTCCAAATAAATACACAAAATGCAAGTTATAACCAATCAGTGATCAAGTCTACCTATAGATCTTAACAAGCAAGTGTTGGCAGGCAAGCATTGTCAGGAAGTCCAGCAACCATCAGCATGAATAACTGCATGTAATGACTTGCTTACGACACAATACTATACAGTTACATTACATATGCAATATTGCATCATTAAAACTGCAATGCAGAGAAAAAAACTACAAATTTACAATAAATTGTTAAATTTAAGATGTCATTCTTGAAAAACAAATTATATAGTTCTGAAATGATACAAATTCCAAAAACATAAAACTGTTAAAGGGTTAAAGAAAGTAGATTTCTGGGGACACTGAGCATTTTTTTTGAAAAGGGGGTAGAAGGCCAAATAAGTTTTGGACTTTCTGGTCTAAAGACTCTGTCCTGGGCTGCCTTCTCTCTCCCTCTCTCTGTCTCTCTGTCTCTGTCTCTGTCTCTGTCTCTCTCTCTGTCTCTCTCTCTCTCTCTCTCTGTCTCTCTCTCTCTTTCTCTCCCTCTCTGTCTCTCCCTCTCTCTCCCCCTTCTCTCTCCCTCTCTCTTCCTCTCTCTCCCTCTCTCTCTCTCTCTCTCTCTCTCTCTCTGCCTCTCTCTCTCTCTCTCGTCCTTCATTTTCTTTTCTTTTTCCTTCAGTTTATTTTTTGTTTTTTGTTTATTTATTTTTAGTTTTCAACATTCATTTCCACAAGATTTTGAGTTTCAAATTTTCTCCCCCTCTCTCTCCTCCCCCACCCCAAAACACTGTGCATTCGGATTACACCTTGCCACAATCTATCCTCCCTTCTATCACACCCCTCCCTTCCCTTATCCCCATCTTCTCTCTTTTCTTGCAGGGCAAGATAGATTTCTATACCCCATTACCTGTATTTCCCAGTTACATGCAAAAACAATTCTCAACATTTCTTCTGAAACCTTTGAATTCCAACTTCTCTCCCTTCCTCCTTACTCACCCATCCCCACAAGAAGGCAAGCAATTCAATATAGGATATACATGTGTAATTTTGCTAAAGACTTCCATAATAGTCATGTTATGAAAGACTAGCTATATTTCCTTCCATGCTATCCTTACTCTCATTTGTTCTATTTCCTCATTTGACCTTGTCCCTCCTCAAAACTGTTTACTTCTAATTACCTCCCTCCTCTCATTTGCCTTCCCTTCTATCATCCCCACACCCCTTATCCCCTTCTCCCTTATTTCCCTGTAGTGTGAGATAGATTTTCATACCAAATTGAGTGTGCATGTTATACCCTCCTAAAGCCAAATGTGATGGGGATAAATTTCACTTTTTCCATCTCACCTCCCCCTTTTCCCCTCCATTGAAAAAGCTTTTTCTTGACTTTTTTTATGACAATTTTCCCCATTCCATTTCTCCCTTTCTCTTCCCAATATATTCCTCTCTCACCCTTTAATTTTATTTTTATAAATATTATTCCTTCCTATTCAACTCACTCTGTGCCCTGTCTATGTCTGTGTGTGTGCGTGTGTGTGTGTGTGTGTGTGTGTGTGTGTGTGTGTATAATCCCTCCACCTACCTAAATATTGAGAAAAGTTTCAAGAGTTACAAATATTATGTTTCCATGTAGGAATGTAAACAGTTCAACTTTAGAAAGACCCTTATGATTTCTCTTTCCTGTTTACCTTGTCATGCTTCTCTGGATTCTTGTGTTTGAAAGTCAAATTTTCTATTCAGCTTTGGTCTTTTCATCAAGAATGCTTGAAAGTCCTCTATTTCATTGAATGACCATTTTTTTTCTTCGAAGTATTATACTCAGTTTTGCTGGGTAGGTGATTCTTGGTTTTAATCCTAGTTCCTTTGGCTTCTGGCATATCATATTCCAAGCCCTTTGATCCCTGGATGTAGAAGCTGCTAGAGCTTGTGTTACCCAGATTATATTTCCACAAAACTCTAATTGTTTCTTTCTAGCTGCTTTCAATATTTTCTTCTTGACCTGAGAAGTGTGGAATTTGGCTGCAATATTCCTAGAAGTTTTTCTTTTGGGATCTCTTTCAGGAGGTTATTGGTGAATTCTTTCAATATTTATTTTTCCCTCTGGTTCCAGAATATCAGGGCAGTTTTCCTTGATAATTTAATGAAAGATGATATCTAGGCTCTTTTTTTTATCATGGCATTCAGGTAGTCCCATAATTTTTAAATTGTCTCTCCTGGATCTGTTTTCCAGGTCAGTTGTTTTTCCAATGAGATAGTTCATATTGTTGTCTATTTTTTATTCTTTTGGTTTTGTTTTGTAATTTATTCTTTTCTCATAAAGTCATTAATTTCCATCTGCTTCATTCTTATTTTTAAAGAACTATTTTCTTCAGCAAGCTTTTGAACTTCCTTTTTCCATTTAGTTAATTCTACTTTTTAAAGCATTTTTCTCCTCGTTGACTTTTTGAGCCTCTTTTACCATTTCAGTTAGTCTATTCTTAAAAGTGTTAATTTCTTCAGCATTTTTTTTTTGGGGGGGGGGTCTCCTTTAGCAAGTTGTTGACTCACTTTTCATGATTTTCTTGTGTCTCTCTCATTTCTCTTTTCAATTTTTGCTCCACCTCTCTTGATTTTCAAAATCTTTTTTGAGTTTTTTAATGGCTTGAGATCATGACATATTTATTTTGGAGGTTTTGGATGCAGAAGTCTTGACTTTTATGTCTTCCTCTCTTGGTATGTATTGTTCTTCCTCATCTGAAGGATAGAAGAAAATACCTGCTCATTAAAAAAGTAACCTTTTGTCTTATTCTTTTTCCCATTTTTGGGCATTTTCTCAGCCAGTTTCTTGACTTTTGAGTTCTTCTTCAAGAGGACGGTATACTCTGGGGACATGTAAGTTCTCAGTTCATCCAAGGTGGCATAATAAATGGAGAGGAATTTACCCCTCTCCTAAATTGTGCTCTGGTCTGGGAGCAATTATTCTTTTCTGAGACTAGAATTCCCTCTCCAAAGCTTACTCCAGCTCTATCAGCTAACCAGAACTCCTCCTCACCCCAGGGCCACCACTCAGGGCTGAGATTGAGATCAGCTGCTCAATTCCCCCAGGCTTTTTAGGCCAGAGTTCCAACAATGGAAGCTTCCCCCTCCTGGGACTAGGGGTAGACCATTGCATTCCCTTCTCTCCCAGGTGAAAGAACATTCTCACTGACCTTTGAAACTGTCTTTGATGTTTGTGAGTTGAGGAATCTGGGACCTGCAGCTGCTGCTGGTAGCACCTTGAAACCTGCTCTAGTCCTGTCCTTGTGGTGGTGCTGCTCTGCTCTGCACCCTATCAGCCTTCCAGGCTGTCTTGGGCTGGAAATGTCTTTCACTCTGCCATTTTGTGACTTCTGCTACTCTAGAATTTGAGTCATTTTTACAGGTTTTTTTTTGGGCTGTGGGAGAAGAACTTCTAGAGGTACAGCCTTCTACTCCACTGTCTTGGCTCTGCCTGCTTTCTCTTTTCCTTTTACAATCTCTCTAAGAGACCTCATCAGATCCTAATTGACTTGATATAATTTCTTTCAGATAACTCATAGATCTACAAATTTCTCTCCTAAGCACTAGTCTCATCATCAACTGCCTTTTGGATATTTCAAACAGGATTCCAATGAATATCTTAAATGCAACATGTCCAAATTCGAGGTCATTACCATTCCTCCTAAACCCAGTCCTCATCTGTCATGAAGTCAAGAATTTTTTTTCATCCTGCTTACCGTCTTCTGTACTATATTTTAGTTTATAGAGGTGAGGACTTGCCCAAGGTCATACAGCAAGTAAATTGCATAGCTAGGATTTTAACCAAGATCTTGACTCCAAATTTAAAGTTTGTTCTACTGTGCCACACTGTCTCTGTCCTTTGGGTTGCCCACAGTTTTTTTTCCTTCTAAAATCATGGCATTCTACAGAATGAAAATGTAAAGTATCACAGGGATAAAATGACCACTAAAAAGATCAAATTAAAGGAGAGAAAAACTTTGTAGAGGAGTTTGTATGGCTCTATTTTGTTCAGACAGGATAATACTTTTTTAAAACTGTAAACACAATATACTTTCTATTCCTCTCAATCAGTTGTATCACCATGAAGATTCTATAAGGTTTGTTGTATACAGTCATTTGAAAGCTATTAATCTCTCATGTTGTCATTAAAAATAAACCTGAGTATATGTAAAGGTCATTCTCATAAAGATTTTGTGCACATGAGAAAATAGATATACAAGTTAATAGGTTTGAATGAAGATATGAAAAAAAATATTTATCAAATACTTATTATGTGCCAAAGTACTTCACTAAATGCTGGAAATAATAATAGTAAATAAATGAGACAATCCCTACTTTTTAGGAGCTCACCCTCTGAATAGGGGAGACATTATGGTATAGAAAATTTAATTAAAGTTTTTAGCAAGCCATAGCTGTCCTTACATTTCTCCAGTAAGATAGTTAATAATGTCCAGAAGAGCATGGAGCAATGACTTTGAAGAAATTAGATATAGAATACATACCTAGAAGACAATAAGACATAATGTAAGTCAGATGTTAAAGTTTGCTAATAAGCCACCAGAAAATATGGAATTGGTGATTCCCTTCTTATCTGGTCACAGGGCCTGCATATGGTCTGAGAGGCCTTATGTCAAAGAAGATAGTGAAAGAAAAAGTTGGGGGATGGGAGAGGAATCTACTTGATATCTTCTTGGTGATCGTTTTTGGGGGTAATAACCCTTTCATCATCTTTTTCATTCTTCTTTATTTGAGATATGCTGAAGGTATTTAAAAATTGGGTCATCTCCACCAAAAGTTACATCTGTGCATATGATTATATTTTGTTATATAAAATATTTTATTATATAGCCATACATATAAACATGTATTATTATATTATATATAATTTACTATATATGCAATTATAGTATATTTTATATATACTATTGTTATATATTCTACATGTACTATTATTATGTAGTATATATCATTGTATAAACATTATTTCATAGACATACATATAACATATGAACAATTTTATTATATAGACATGCATTTATGTTTGTGTGTGTGTCTTCAGATCCAAGATACTTCTACATGTTTCTTCATTTTAAGGACTAATTTTTCATAAAACATATTGGATACTGAGATAAAGAATTTAAATATATAATATAATATTATAATATATTATATCATGTCATCTTCTATATTATAGTTATAATTCATAAAAGCAACAGTCATGCCTCAATGGATAGTCAAAGGACACAAATAACCATTTCTCAAAAGAATTGCAAACTCTTAACCACCATGTGAAAGATTGTTCTAAATCACTAATAATAGGAGGTTTCACTTCACCCCCAGAAAAATTGGCAGATGGCAAATGATGAAAATATTAGTTTTGGAGGCACAGAAAGGCAGGTACTTTGATGGAGTTATGATTGGTCTACCCCTTATGAAATGCAGTTTGGAATTGTGCTTTTTAAAAAAAAGTGACTAAAATACCCATGTCCTTTGATTCAAAGAGAACACTGCTAGGACTATACCCCAGAGAAGTCAAAGACAGAAAGAAAGCTCCCATGTATACCAAAATATTCAAACAATCACTTTCTTTGTGTGTGGTAGAAAAGAACTGGAAACAAATTATAGCCCATATGGAAGAGAGGTTTGAGATCTGACTGACATTCTGGGTTAGATTCGTAATTTCAAAGGACATCTGTTCTTCCCAGCCCAAGAGAGTCTAAACCATTAGTCAACAAGTATTTATCAGTCAACCAGCAAACATTTATTGAGCACTTACATGTGACAGGACTGGGCCAAATGCCGGGAATGCAAACACAATAACCCAAAAGTCAAAAACAGTCCCTACCCTCAAGCAGCTCATGTTCTTGTAGGGGAAATCATACAAAAAAAATATAGTTTTAATAAAGAGTGATCTCAGTGGGAAGAGGACTTCCATGGAGAGGACTTGGGAAATTCTCCTTCAGAGTGCAGGATCTAGGGTGAGTTTGAAGGAGAGCAGAGGAGCCCAGAGGGACAGAAGGGAGGAGGGAGAACATTGCAGTGAAAAAGGCACAGAGTGGGAGCATGGAGTGTCATGAGCTAAAAAGAGCAGGAAGGCTGATGGGAGGGGAGTTAAATGTGAGAAGCCTGGAAAGACAGGAAATGACCAGATTTTGAAGGGTTTTAAAAGCCAGAGCGTCTGTATTTGATCCTAGACATAATGGGGAGTCACTGGAGTTTATTGAGTGGGGAAGGAGAGGGAAATGTTTGGGGTACTGTGGTAAGATCTACGCTTTAGGAAGAGCTCTTTGGCAGCTGCCTGGAGGCTGGATTGCTGCAGGGAAAGGTTTGAAGTAGGAAGATGATCCAAAAGGCTATTGAGAGAGTCTAGGTTTGAGGTAATGTGGACTGCTGTGTATGTGGAGGGAAGGTGACGTAGAGGAGATGTTCTCAAAGTAGGAACAACAATTTTTTCTTTGTTATCTTCTTATTTAAAAAGGGGAAAAAAAGGAATTTTTCCTCAATCACTTTCCAAACTCCCAATTCATGGATCACTCACTTAAGTCTACCTGAAGGGATTTACTCAACTATAATTATTGCTTTTCATCTGAAAGAAAAAAATATCAAAATTCAATATGTCAACCTCCTGGAAAAAGTAGATTAAAAGGGCAACATTTTTCAGAAAAGGTATAGCAGAGCATTGATGACCAAATGGACTATTACAAAGTTTTGCAAGGAGTGCTGAAGCATAAAGCCCCAGTCCTCCCAGGCACAATTTTCTAAGCCTCCTTTCCTTTCTTCTGACATATTAGAAAGAAGGACACTTTCAATCTTCCAAAGAAATGAAAACCAATGGTCCAGAGAATTCCTTCATCAGATTTTTTAAACAAGTTCACGAAAGGTAGTGTAGTAGCCAGGAAAGAATATTAATTCTGGAATCAAAGCACTTGAGTTCAAGTCCTATCCTGGAGGCTTCCTATTTGTGTGACCTGGGAAACTCATTTAACATGCCTGGGACACAGCTTCCTCCTCTGTGATCTCTGAAATTCCTTCTCTATGTATATTGAGCTCATGTACAAAAGGCCATGCTAGATCAAATCTGAACTCAGACCTTTGCTAGTTGTGCAAATCTGGGCAAGTCACTTAAAGTGTCTTTACTTAACCTGTAAAATGGGGATAATAACAGCACTTTCCTCCAAGTGTTGGGAGGATCAAAGATAATATTTGTAAACCTTAAAGTGCTATATAAATGCTATTTTATTAATGTTATTGTATTTCACTTTGGCAAGCTTATGCAATGATAATAACAGCATGGGAGAGCAGACAGTTTCAACTTTGAGTCAGGAGGCCCAAGTTAGAATATGGATGTTAACATTTCCTTGGTCCTCGGTTTCCTCATGTATAATATAAGATTACTTTGTAGTATAGAAATGTGAAGTATTATTATAAATGCCCTCTTATTCATACTCCATTGTGGATCAATCTAGATAAGGGATTCTTAAACTTTTTATGTCATGGGCCCCTTTGGCAGTCTTTACCAGAAGGCAGAGAAAAATGTTTTTAAAAGCATAAAATAAAACATATAGAATTGAGAAAGGAAACCACTTGTATTGATATAGTTATTAAAACAAGTTTTTCTTTTCTTTTTAATAGACTCTGGGTTAAAAGCCCGGAGATGATCTCCAAGTCCCTTTCCAGATTTAAAATTCTGTTATTATATAAGGAGTCAGTCTCTAAGTACTATTGATTTTTCCTTTAAAATATATCTCATATGCATCCCTTCCCTTTTTTCATTGCCTCTGCCCTAAAGTGCCCTTTATCACTGCGCTCTTGGATTAGCAAAAAGTTACCTTTGTATCCAGATTCTCCTCCATCCCATCCTTCATACCACTCACTGCCAGACTACCTTTTCGAAAATGCTGCTAGCATTACTCCACTCTTATGCTCAAAAATTTTCACCCTATTCCTTATTTCCCATTACATCCAGTTTAAATTTCCATAATAAGTTTTGAGCGCCCTCCATAGCCTGGCCCCAGTGTACCTATCTAAACTTAATTTCCACTACTCCCTAACACTCCCTTTTCTGCTCATTGGGATGGTCTCCTTATCCCCCCAAATACTTGTTACATTGCACCCTCTTTATTTATGCCATAGCCTTTAACTCAAATACCTACTCCTTTCCTCTCCACCTGTCCAAACTGTAGCCATCCTTTTGCTTTCCAGTTTTAGTTGTTTAGTCCAAGTCATGTCTGACTCAGTGACCCCATTTGGGGTTTTCTTGGCAAAGATACTGGAATGGTTTGTCATTTCCTTCTCCAGTTCATTTTACAGATGAACAAACTGAGGCAAGTAGGGTTAAGTGATTTGTCCAGGGTCACAAGCTAGGGAGTGTCTGAAGCCAGATTAGAACTAAGGAAGAGGAATCTTCCTGAGTTCAGACCTGGCACTCTATTCCAACACCTATCTGCTTCCCTTTCCATTTAGTCTTCTCTGTTTCAACTGCCATTGAGGGATCTCCTCTGGATTTCCTCTTAGATCTCTTCTGGACTTCTATAGCCCTTAGACTAAATACGCACTTCATTTAGCAATAAATGACTTACTGTCTAAGATTCACTGTTTCATATGAGGTAGCATCTTTCTATCTAGACTATAAGTTACTTGATGAAAGGGAAAATGCCTTATATTTCTTCTATATCCTTGATACCACCTAGCACAGTGCTGTTCAACTGGTACTTAATAAATGCTGTTTATACTCTAATACCCCAATATATCTCATTGCTGTGGGTGTTCCCTTCAGTGAGATAGATCATAATCCTTCTAAGCCCACCCAGGCAACACAATTCTCATCTATGCTTTCCCATAAATACTCCACAGAGTTGTCCACTGAGTGTGTCAAGACCTTCTTGTTGTCTTTTTGACATCAAAAAGATTATGGTGCATGTGGACCACCTAATACTCATTCCTTACTCTTACTATGAAATCAATCTGATCTTTTTATCAGATCAACTGATAAAAAAACTGATAAAAACAAAAACTATCATGGTACATAAAGAGAAAGTATTAAATATTCTCATATTGTGCTTCTAGACTGAGGATCAGGTTTTCTGTGATTTTTTTTTTTACCTACTAGCTCAATGGCTAAGACCTTGTGAACACATTTGGAGCAAAGGGTTCAAAATTTCATAATCTGAAAAGCTTCAGAAGACAAGTAGGAGGCAGAGTTGATATACTTGGAGTCATGAAGACCTGAGTTTGAATTCTGCCTCAGACTCTTACTAGCTATACGATCTTGGGTAAGTCTTTCAAGTCTTTCCGTACGTTAATTTCCTCATCTTTAAAATGGAAACAATAATAGCTCCTACCTCATAGGGTTATTGTGAAGATCAAATTAGTTACAATACGCAGTCTTTTTAAAGTCTTAAAGTGCTACATAAATGCTATTGTTGTTTTAGCTAAGTGACATAGACATATAAAATATGTTTACATCATCTCTGAAATAGGAATGAAAATGCTAGTCTTCAAAAATTTCTGAAAATGAGAACACTGATGCCATGTAAATAAAAGCTTTATCTCAAACTGAATTAAAATTTGCATGAGGAAAAATGTTTATCTGAAATAAAATCTTTCCTTTGACTCTGTTTTTCCATTTTAGTATAGCAGCAAACTAAATAATAAGAGAGATGAGGGGGAGGCACCAAGTGGGCTGGTTAAATACATTCCTTGTATCCATTATCTCTCCTTTCTTGTGCTCCAATTTAAGCATCTTATTTATAGTGCAGTGTTCTTAAGATTTTGCTGGATAAATTTTAATAGGGAGAGTTAATTAGGACTGTTATAGCAAAAGTGTGCTACAATCTGATCTCCCAGCTCCACCGTTACTCTCAGCTGCTGAATCGTATATGGAGAAATGATTTAATTTCCTATTCTTCCATCTAATTTTCATGTTCATTGTTACTGATATGAATATTGTATCCTAAGGCTCCATGGTTTTAATATTGCTTGAGTTTTAATAGAGTTGCAAATATTTGCAGCCTTCTCTACTACTGATTTTAATGTGTGTCTTTAAGTATTCCTCCCAGTCCTTGATAAAAAAAAATAAGTAAGATCCAAGACAAGAAATTGCTTTTTAAAGGGATTTTAAGTTAATAGACTAAAAAGAAAGAGTGATGACATTGTACAAATATCACCATCAATGTTAGCCTAGCAAACAAGCTGACTCACTTATGCCCCTAGGTAATAAGTAAAATTGCATTCTTTACTATTTATAGGATAAACTGAAATCTTGCATAAGGAGCTACATAGGAGACTATATTAATTCATAATGAACTTGATATTCCGGTTTCCCAGAAGACACATGTACGTGCATGTAGTTAGGTGGTGTTGCTTGAAGTAAAGATGTCTTAAGACAATGCAAATTCATGCCCTTTGCTAGTTTAAGAAATAGATTGCTCCATACTACTATAATGGCTGGCCTTAATTATTGGAAAATCAAGTTCAACAACAATGTTGCAGCAGAATCAAATAAATGTAAAGCATATGACTGATGCCATCTGTCTTGGTAAATGAAGATTACCACCCGAGTTACAAGGACTAACTGTTCTAAGCTTTGGTGTCCAAAGAGACAGTCCAAAGACAGTCAGTTTAATCTGAAACCAAGCCTCTTTTGATACTAGAAATATATTGAAAGAACTTATGAATGATGGTGAGGAGGGCCAAAAGTACAGAATGATTCCAGAAGTATAGAATAAGAAGGGAAATTGAGACACTTTTAGCAAAATAGAGAAAATTAAGCCTTATTTTCCTAGTGGGAAGGAGAATTACCGATAAAGAAGACCATGGGATAGTGAATTTTATTCAATTAAACAAGCATTTATTAAGAGTTACAACATTTCAGTTGCTGTTCCAATTCATGGAGATAGAAAGACAAAAATAATAACAGTCTCAAGCCATAAGGAGCTACGATTCATAGACAAATGCAAGGAAACAGCTTCTGAATTTTGATGATGGTGAGAAGAAAGAGGAAGAAGAAATACTGGTAGTTGGATTCCTACATGAGACATTGGCCACCACTAAGGTTGTCAATTGTTTGGATAAGGGCAGTGGCAGAAATCTGCTCATTTCAAATCAAAAACATTTAAGAAAAATTTTATCATTTGAAAAATATGTCAGACAAAGTACAATTAAAATGAAATGGGAAAGTCTGTTGTAAATAAAAGGGTAGCTAGGTGGTACAGTGGATAGAGCATTGGGCTGGGAATCAGGATGACTCATCTTTCTGAGTTCAAGTCTTGCCTCAAACACTTACTAGTTGTGTGATCTTAGGCAGGTCATTTAACCCTTGTTACCTCAGTTTCCTCATCTGTAAAATGAGCTGGAGAAGGAAATGGCAAACAACTCCAGTTTCTTTGCCAAGAAAACCCCAAATGGGATCATGAAGAGTCAGACATGACTCAACAACAAAGATAAAGTTTCTTTCAGAACAAACTCTTCTTAATGTGTGTCCCAGTGTATCAAACAGGCATAGCCATCAGAAAGTACAGGGCACTTAGACTAAAAAGTGAGTCAATAAAAAGCAACAGAAAAATGAGGATCTTGTTTCCATTGATGGTGCTGGCAGAGAGCAATGTTCTGCAGAGAAGGCACAATGTTTTGTCTTCTATTTCTAGCCTTTATGCCTTAGAACTCTGTCCCTCCTGACTAGGTTATATTTCCTTCTCATGACAGTCATGTGTATATAAATGTAGATTGGACCCTATTAAATATGGAAGATAAAAGACTGAAAAGATACTTTCCTGATCTCTAGTTTCCCCAGGAGGAATGCAAGAAAAAAATGAAGAATTTTCAAAGAAATACTTCCCCTCCTTAGGGAGTTCTGTGGGCCACCTGCTCCAAGTCCAGCATAATAAGGCTCTTCCCATCAATCAAATCAATAAACATTGATTAAATGCCTACTACATATGAGGCACCGGACTAAGTACTGGAGATATGAATCCAAAGATTGAAACAATCCCCACTCTCAAACAGTATACATTCTAATAGAGAAGACAAGAAGTATATACACAAGAACACATTGAAAATTCATTCAATGTACTTATGTATAAGGGAGTTGGAAAAGGCTTCTTGTCAAAGGAAATGTTTGGAATATATCTTGAAGAAAGTGAGATAGAAGTGGGAAGGAAATACATCTCAATTGTGAGGGACAAAGTACTAAGGCATGAAGCCGGAGGTAGGAAGGAGACAGAGCTAGTTTCCTATAGAAAGAAGAACCTGAATCTCTGAGGAAGAGGCAATTTCTAATGTTCATCCAAGGAGTGATGAGAATTTCCCACAAGTGCCACTAACTCTCTAGCAATGATCATAGAAGGGAGAGGTGAGACTCTCTGTAATTAGCAACACTGCTGAGGGACACCAAGGCCAACTGTGGGTCCTACCTACTTCTGAAGGAGCAGGAGGTATGTGGTCTTGCTGGGCTGTATATAGTAAATGTACAGTAAAGAATCTCCCAAGACTTGTCAAACTTGATGATAGCTAACTATTATCTACTTCTGGTGATTCAAATTCAGGAAAATGAGAGCAACAAAAGGAATCTAGGAATCATGATTGAGTAATAAAAGTCTTAAACAAAAAAGTGAAGGATCAGAAGTTCCCAAACTTTTTTGGACTACTGCTCCCTTTTTAAAAATATTACTCAGCAACCCCTATTTTCTTTACCCCTTTAATGTTTGTTTTATTTGAATTATTTCAAAAAGCATTTTAAATGATGCATCTTAAATTTAATTATTTATTATAAATTTGTAGCTTTTTTGAAATTTTGATGAAGCAATTTTGCATCATGTAACCATATATATTTTATTGTAAGCAAGACATTGCATGCACGTATTCCTGGCAATGCATGCTGGACTTTCTGATAAGAGGCAATGTAGTCACCTGCCAACTCTGCCTTTCAAGACCTGTCAGTGCACTTGACCACTGATCTGATATAACTTGCATTTTGTGCCTCTCTTTGGAAAATAATGTAATCACTACAACATTATCTCTGTTATACAACAAATGGAATGGGCAAAAAATGATTTTTCAAAATTTTCTTCTCTTCTTTTCTTTCCTTATGCTTCCACCCTTTATTTTTTTCACTGCCCCTCAATTGCACCTGAGGCTATTACTTCCTCACCCTGAATCTTCCAGTGAGCCCCAGGGGGCGGTATTGCCCACTTTGGGAGCCTATGGTTTGGATCATTGCTGTGTTTTGAAGATAGGAACTTTGAAGGTTGGGACAGAAGAAAAGGGGAGATTTGTAAGTTGAGCAGTCGGTTAAGAAGATGGTGTCTGAGAATTGGATGTAGCATTCTGGACAATGGCATAATATAGGAGTTATGGGCTATCAATGAGTTATGGCGTATATCTAGTGAGGGAAAATGAAATATATTTGTCTAAAAAGTTTCAAATCTGGTTTTAAACTGAAAATGGAAGAGGAGGGAGAAAAGAATCCATTAGAAATCTACTATCACAAACAGTAACAGATATAACACAAGATGTACAGTAGCAACAGAGGAGCCCAATAATCCACAGAAAGCAATATCCAGGAACATGGGGATTAATCAAATGTATGATGTTCTAGTAAGTAAAGGGAGAAAAATGGCAAGAAGATAGAAAGCAAGATGAGAGGGGCTTGATTTTAGAAATAATCTTACTAATTTCAGTCTTCTCATGTAGGACTCTAATGACCTAAACATAATTTTATCTGAAGGAATATAAGGAGGCATGATAATTGATTAGGGGTGAGGTAGTACTGTGGATAGAGTAACAGACCTGGGGTTCAGACCTGAGTTCAAGTCTGGCCTCAGACATTATCTGTCCACTATCATTTGCAAGACACTGTGACCAAGGGCTCTGGCTGGGGCTTAGGAGTGGAGAGGAGAGACCAAGATTGAGCTCCAGGATAGACTTCAGAAATAACAGCAAGTAATGCTTGAGGCATTACTCCCCATACCTCAGGACTAGAACTTACTCACATCAATAGGTACAAAAAATAAAATAAAACAAAAAAATGAGTAAGCAAAGGAGAAAGAACACAAACATACATAGTTACTATGGGGATGGAGAAGATCTGAGGTCATATTCTGAAGAAGATAATGGAGCCAAGAAAGCCAATCCTTTTTCTATGAGAAATGTCAAATGGTCCCAAGCATGTAAAAATTTCTTAGAAGAACTCAAAAAGGACTTTCAAAATCAGAGAAATCAAAGAAAAAATTAGAAAAAAATAAGAGCAATTCAAGAAAATCAGGAAAATTGTGAAAAGAAAGTCAACTAACTTGAATTAGAGAACCAAAAACTTAAGAAATAAAATAATTCCTTGAAAACTAGAATCGCGCAAAGGGAAGGTAATGATGTCCTAAGACTGAAAGAAATAATAAAACAAAATCAAAAGAATGAAAAAATAGAAGAGAATATGAAATACCTCATTAGAAAAAGAACTGATCTGGAGAGCAGATTAAAAGAAATGATAGAAGAATAGTTGCACTGCCTGAAAATTATAATAAAAAAAGAAATGATACAATATTATAAGAAATTATCAAGGAAAATTGTCTTGGAGTTCTAGAATAAGAAGACAAAACAGAAATAGAAAAAAAAATCCACTAATCACCACCTGAAAGAGATCCCAGGAATAAAATTTACAGGAATATTATAGCCAAGTTTCAAAGCTCCCAGGTTAAGGAGAAAATATTGGAAGCTACACGAAAAAAAACCCTAAATATCATGAAACTAAAAAAAGGATTACACAAGACCTAGCAGTTACTACATTGAAGGACCATAGGACTTGGAATACTATATTTTGTAGAGCAAAAGAGCTGAAATTGCAATCAAGGATAACTCACCCAGAAAAATTGATTATAATCCTGAATGAAAAAAATGGATATTTAACAAACTGAAAGACTTTCAGGTATTTTTAACAAAAACAGAAGAACTTAAGGGAAAATTTGACATGTAACATCTAGGAGAAATGCAAACATTAAAAGATCAATCATAAATTACTCAATAAGATCAGATCATTTACTTCTTATTGTGAAAATATTATCAGTTCCATTATGACTCTCGTTTTTATTTGCAGAGTTTGAAAGAAAGGCTCTGACTGAATTATTATGGTGTGATTCTAAAAAAAAGTGATATATTATTTGCTATATAGGTTTTCTTGAAATGGCAATTTATTTCCTTAAATTGAATCCTCTCATATTCTGATGTGTACCTGGAAACATTTTGTTTGTCTTTTCTTATTTTGTATTTAAGTTTAAAATGTTTTAAAAGTTTAAAAAAAAAGAAAAGAAAAATACAGGAATGATCAGAAAATCTGTATTATGCTAAATGTGCCACATTTCCTTCCTTAACTGTAATACTAGACTTGAAGATATCATAAGAATTATATATCTGGATTTCAACAAGCTATCCAACAAAATCTCTCATGGCATTCTTGTGAGGAAGATGGTGTGATAGTTCAAAAGGGTTAAATGGCCTAATCCAAAGGTTAGTGATCAATTTCAACTTTAGCCCCCAAGGAATTTTTCCTTGGCCTTATTGTTTTCAACAATTTTATCAATTATTTGGGTAAATAGCATTGTTAACAAATTTTCAGATGAATGACAGGAACCTGAGCTAATATAATAAATGGTAGATTCAGGATCCAAGGTAGTCTTAACAGGTTTGAATTATAGGTCTAATGGGGATGAAATTCTTTTACTTCTGGATTTCAAGAATCTATTTCCTTCATGTAACTAACTTTCACTGGCACATACCCTACCAATTCCCATCCTCCCCTTCTATCTCCATCCTTAAGCACATAGAGTTTAGTGGATAGACTTTGAAGGATGAAGTAAAAGAAACAAAGCATTATCTATGTGTCAGGCACCATGCTAAGCACTTTACAGCTGTCATCTCATTGGATCCTCACAACATCTTTAGAAAGTAGGTGCAATTATGATCCCCATTTTACAGTTCAGAAAACTGAGGCAGAGAGAGTTTAAGTAACATGCCTATAGCCACCCAAAATTTAAGTCTCTTAAATCATATTTGAATTCATGTCTTCCTGAATTGTGTACAGTGCTCTCTAGGGACAGCTAGGTGGGGCAGTGGATAGAGCACCGGTGCAGGAGTCAGGAGGACTTGAGTTCAAATCTTACCTCCGACACTTGACACTCACTAGCTGTGTGACCTTGGGCAAGTAATTTATCCCCAGTTGCCTCAACCTGGGTCATCTCCAGTCATCCTGATGAAGATCTTGTCACTAGATTCAGAAGACTCAGGAGGAGAAGTGAGGCTGGTGACCTGCACAGCCCTCCCTCACTCAAAACAAAGTTAAGTGCAAATCTTGTCATTATTTCTCAGATGGCATGGTCTTCTTCAGCAATGAAGGACAAACACACAGTGCTCTATCCACTCTACCACTCACCTGTCTCTTGGAGAATTAAATTCATCATCTTGTGGACATCCTGAAGAGAAGCTTTTCTAAATTTTGCTAAGCTGCTCTTTGGGAACCCATATCTTAGCTATCAGCCTTCCCAGACTTGAAGCCTTTCCAGTGTAGTAGGGCCAGCTGGAGCTTGGGCTACCCTGATGAAACTTTTGATAGTCAAAAGCCACTTCTATCTTGCATGAAAGTATGAGACTTGTATAATTTAAAACAGAAGCAGTAGCTGGAGAGCTGGAAGAAAAGCCTTCGAGAATATTGTTATTAATAACATACTTTTGCTTATGTCGTTCATTCCCTACTTGGCATTTTATACGGATGGATATAAAGTCCAGTACTTTGTGTGGGTAAGTAGGGAACAGGTGCAAACTACAAGCTATATAACATAACTGTATAATAATTCATGTCTAAAAATAAACTTTTGGAATTTCAGTGTACTGGAAGTTCAGCATTCATCAAAGGTGGTATATGCCCCCAAAAGCCACAGTTCTAGGCACAAAACACATTTCATGAAGCAACCTAATCAGCTAGAGCACAAACAAAGGAAGAATGGCCTGGGGGTAAGAAGGCAGCCTACTGAAGGAGGACTGAGGCCCAGCTCCAGACTCTTGATCCTGGCCAAATTGCTTAACTTGTCAGGCCTCCAGGCAACTCTGATTCTGAACTGAAGTCAAGCAAATGATCTGCATTGCAGGGAGTTTTTCTATCAGGGAGTTTCTGAACTGAAGAACTCACAGGTCTATATCTGATATTCTGCCCTAAACAAGCCCTGACACAACCAACTGCAACCTCTACTGGAGCATAACATGGCATTGTTTTGAATGCTTTAAAAAAATTAAAATAACATGGATGCCAGTGCTGATCCTAAATTTTGAATAATGCCTTCTTTTCAATATGAGGTACAATTGTTTGACCTAGATTCACCTCTTTCAGTTCCGAACTTCATTATTTGTGTCAACAGAACATGAACCAATTTGGGAAGCACTTAGGACTTCCAGAGAGGATAGACTCAGGACCATAAATCTGGGGCAGGGTGGGGTAATTTGGCGCCACCTTATTCATCTCTTAATTTGAAAATTCATAGGTTTGCAAAACTGTTCTCAGGAGTCTTGATAAAATAATGTGCTTCTCTGCCAGGGCCTGGCTGAGTCAATTCTGGGTCTATGACCTCCCACTTTCCCTCCTATAATATAACAAGATGGATGGAGGAGGGGAGGGAGATTTTTTTTCCCCTAGAAATGGGCAGTGATGGGTACCCCCGAAGTACTCCCCCAATGCCCAGAATCTTTGGTTCCCAGCAATAAAGCACTGTGCCCTCATCTCACCAGGGACTGCCTCTGACAGCTTCAACACCCACTACACCCTCGGCATAGCCCTAAATAGGTCTAAGATGGTGTAACACAGTCTAAGGATATAATTTAAAACAGAAGCAATAGCTGGGGAGCTGGAAGAAAAGCCTTCAAGTACGTTGTTATTAATGTTATTAATAATATACTTTTGCTTATGTCATTCATTCCCTAGTTGCAATGCCCTCCTCACCTTTCTCCATTTAAACAAATCCTTCCTTGCCCTTCAAGGTTCAACTCAAATCTCCTTTCCTCTATCAAGCCTTTCCTGATCATCCTGGTTCAAAATCTGTCTCCTCTGAACTCCTATAAATACTTCGCTCTCAGTGTGTTTCAAGTGTCACATAACTTACACCCTTTTAGCCATGATTTTATTTTCATGTGTATGTGTAACCATATTACTATAAACCATATTACTATAGCCTAGTCATCAAATCTATATCAGCCTCAGTCTACTCATCTGTAAGATGGGCATCATAATTCTATGCTAGTCGATTAATTGGTAGATAGCATGGTGCCAACACCACTGAATTTGAAGTTGGAGGATCCAGGTTTAAAGCCCAGTTCACCTTACCCGCTCTCTCTAGGGTCTCTTTCAGCTCCTAGTCCATGATTCTATAACCCTACTAAGCTAGGGGCTAGGTACTATGTCATGTACTGGAGATATAAAGACAAAAAAGCAGACCATGCTTTCATTGAGTTTACATTCCCTAGGTAGGGATGGGTATAGGAATCAAGGAGGAGCCTGGGGCAGCCACATCATATGCTCAGTGACCATAGCTACACTCGGCCTTCTCCTGACTTACAGCTTAGGTATCGTCTTCAAATCCTCTCTTTCTCTCACCGGCCATATCCAATCTGTTGCCAAGACTTGTCAGTTTTCCTCTCTGAGCATCTCTCCAATATGCCTTCTTCTCTCCTCCAACACTGCCACCAGCTTGGCACAGGCCTTTATCATCTCACACCTGGACTATCACAATAGCCTCCTGCTTGGCCTCTCTGCCACAAGTCTCTCCTTATTTCTGTATATCCTCCATTCAGCTGCCAAAGTGATTTTCTTAAAGCTGACCTTGGGCTATGTCACACTAACATTCACACAAAAAACATGAATGAATCCCTGCTACCTTCAGGATCAAATATAAAATCCTCTATTTACCATTCAAAGCATTCCATAACCTGACCTTCTCCCACTTTTCCAGTCTTCTTACACCTTATATACTCACCTGATCACTGCCCCCCAAAACACTCTCTCTCTCTCTCTCTCTCTCTCTCTCTCTCTCTCTCTCTTTCACCTGCTGACACTGGCCTCTTTGCTTTTGAACAAGATACATCATTTCCTGGCTGGGCATTTTTTCTGTCTGTCTCCCATACCTGGATTGCTTTTTCTTCTCATCTTTACCACCTGGCTTTCCTTTGAATTCCAGGTAAAATCCCACCTTTGACAAGTAGCCTTTTCAGAGTACCATTTAATTCTAATACTGTCCCTCTTTTGCCTATCCCCAATTTATCCTGCCCATAGCATCTTTAACCATAGCATTTGGCATGCTATCACCCCCTTCAGATAGTGAGCTACTTGAGAGCAGGGACTGTCTTTTATCTTTCATCATATCTCTAGCAGGGGAAGCTATGTGGTGTAGTAGATAGAGCACCTGCCCTGGAGTTAGGAGAACCTGAGTTCAAATCTGACCTCAGACTCTTACTAGCTGGGCAAGTTCCTTAACTCTGATTGCCTCCCCAAAAATAAGAGAGCAGCTAGGTGGTGCAGTGGGTAGAGCACCGTTGCAGGAGTAAGGAGGACCTGAGTTCAAATCTCACCTCAGACACTTGATGCTCACTAGCTGTATGACCTTGGGCAAGCCACTTAACCCCAACTGCCTCATCCTGGGTCAATTCCAGTCATCCTGATGAATATCTGGTCGCTGGATTCGATGGCTCTGGAGGAGAAGTGAGGCTGGTGACCTGCACAGCCTTCCCTTACTCAAACCAAAGTCAAGGGCAAGTCTTGCCATCATTTCTCTCATGGCATGGTCTTCTTTGGCAATAAAGGATGAACACAGCAACAACAAATATTCCCAGCAGTTAATACATGGAACATTATAGGCACTTAATAAACGTCTATTGACTCACTGATGCACAAAACATATGGAAAATAGACACAGAGCAATTAGATCAGGAGGGCACTGGCAAAAAAAGGAAAGTTCTTGTGTAGAATACAGTCTTGAGCTGACTCTGGAGGGTGGGTGATTCAGTAACTCCAAGAACTTTCAGCATTGTTGCAAGGAAAGCACTTTGTAAATTGTAACATAATTTACTCTTACGCTTGACGTCGGAATTATTAAAAATTGGAGAGTCATTCCAGAGCAGAGGTCACATCATGTATTTCTTTAGATCTCCAGAAAATTCTACTCAAGAGCCGACTTCTTCCTCCTTGATTCTCCCTAGCAGTTGGTGTGCTCCTGGGGCAAGGGAAAGGTAGATGATCTCAATGACCTCTTTCTCCATATATGTACATACATATATATGTATATATGTGTATATAAATAATACACACATACATACATATATACACAAATACCTTACATATGCATATGTATATATAGCATTTACCTTATATAAGTTTTATACATATTTATTTCTATACCAATTGTTTCTTTCTCCTCCCCTACTTCCTCTATAGAAAGTTATCAATCTCGATTGTTTTATGTTTCATCGTTGTATTACCTGCACCTACCTAACACAGTGCCTCACACACAGTAGGCATTTAATAAATGTGTGTTAACTGACTGATGACAATAGGCTAAAAATAATAAGCTTCATTTGTATAGGCTTTGAACTTCTGAGAATACTTTCATGTTCTCAAAACAACCCTGTGAGTTTACCTTCGTTGAGGATATGTTAGGATATAACTCTTAAAGTATTGACACACAGAAGCATTCCTTAAAAGAGATAGGAATAAATTACCAGTTGATGGGGGCTCCCACTGTGGAAGAGTCAAGGATTGCTCCTTTGGCCACCAGGTAAAAGAGATCATTAACTGGAGCACCTAGAATGAAGTTCCTCTGTTCAACAGGAAAAAAGGAATGAGAAAAGAGGTGGAGAGGGAAGTTTTTTATGTATAGAAATTCCAGAGTAGAGTCTGAGTAAATAGTGAAGAGAACTGGAAGGAAATCAGAGCAGGGATGATAACCTGAGAACATAATCATATATAGACAGCTTGTTGAAGGCAAAGAAAGGATTTAGGATTTTGCTCATGGGAAGTAGTACCAAAACTTGGGTTTATAGGCTTGGAGCTGTAGGACTCCCCAAAGGGTCATTGAGTTGAATTGAGTTTCAGAGAGGTTCAAAGATTGGATCAACATCACACAGTTAGAAAGTGGCAGGGGTGGGATCCAAATGCAGACCTCTTACTGAAAATCTATCTCTGTAACATGCCGCTTCCTATAACTCTTAGGCAGGTAGGTGATTCAGTGGATAGAGTGCTGGGCCTAGAGTCAAGAGGACATTAGGTCAAGTTTGATCTCAGCCACTCATTAGCTATGTGACCCTGGACAAGTCACAACCTCTGTTTGCCTTAATCCACTAGAGAAGGAAATAGGAAACCACTCCAGTATCCTTGCCAAGAAAATCTCACAGACACTATATAGTCCATGGGGTCATGAAGAGACAGATACAACTGAGTAACTGAACAACATAACTCATAGGTTGCTTCGTTGGGCCTTTTCTCCATCCTGTTTTGTTTGAGAGATTGTGGATTCTAAAGACAGTATGATACAATGGAAAGAATTTAACTTGATGTCCTCCAGTCTGAGCTTTGTTCCTTATCGCACAACTTTGGGAAGGTCTCTTAACTTCTCTGAACCTCATTTTGCTTATCTATAAAATAATAATAGGTGCAGTACATTTCTCACAAAGTTGTGATGAGAATCAAAAGAGATCGTGCATGCAAATAGCCCATGCTGTAGTTAGTCTTATAAATCTAGGTTATACACACAATTGTGAAATAATGGGGTGGAGTATAGCAGGGTTCTGTTGTGTCATTTAGACAACATACTTTTCTTTTTAAGACCAGCGCTTTCAGTTGCTGTTCAGTTGTTTCAGTCGTGTCCAACTCTTCTCGACTCCATTTGGGTTGTCTTGGCAAAGATACTGGAGTGGTTTTCCATTTTCTTCTCTAACTCATTTTACAGATGAAAAAACTGACACAAAAAAGGGTTAAGTGACTTACCCAGGGTCACACAGCTAGGAAGTTATTTGAGGCCAGATTTGAACTCAGGAATATGAGTCTTCCTGACTCCAGGCCCAGCACTCCTTCCACTGTACCACCTAACTGCCCAATAGTTTCAGGACTCAAGGACATTTTCAATAATGGTCAATGAGACACTTGGCAGGGTAATTCTCACTGAATTAACAGACAATATTGTTTGCAATATGGAAACAGGTACTTAATGGGAACAATTATATGAGAATTAGTGTGAGAAGGAGAGAGGACTGGTCTTAAAATCAGAACCTGAGTTCAAGATCTACTTCTGACACATAATTGCTGTGTAATGGGCAAATCATGTAACCCCTCTCAGTGTCTTAAGCATCTCTCTCTGACTCTTAAGTGGCAGAACATTGCAAATCTGTGTTGGTAGAAAAAGTTTCTCCTTGGCAGTCCCTGATACCAGTGAAATCGCAGATCTCATCCAAAATTTGGGGAATTTTAAAAATTCTTAATTACTGAGAATTTTCTAAATTCAATAACAAACATACAAACTCAGTACAAGTTGAAACTGTAACTCTTAACAGTAACACTGAAGACTGGGCATGTAGAAATATTTCTTAAAAGAAGTGGGAATAGATCGCCAATAGATTAGGGCTCTCCCAGAGGTGTCCAAGAGTAATGGAGGAGCCAAGGAGTATTCTTTTTGTTGTCAGGAAAAAGAGAAGGTGAAATGGAGCACTCAGAATGAAGTTCTTCTGTTCAATAGGAAGAAAGGAGGGAGGGGAAATGGAATGGGAAAGGAGGGAAAAAAGAGAGAAAGGAGACTAGCCAGTAAACACCAAGTCACCTGGGCATCTTCTGGCTATCCAAATTTGCCTTCTTTTGGAGAGGAGAAGGAAGGAGAGGGGGAGACGGACAGGAGAAAAGGAGCTGAGTCTACTCACCGGGTTGTGTTCGTCCTTTGTTGCCGAAGAAGACCATGCCATCAGAGAAATGATGACATGACTTGCACTTGACTTTATTCATTAAGGGAAGGAAGAATGGAAACAAGCATTTAATAAGCACCTACTGTGTGTTAGGCACTATGCTATGACTTTGAAAATAGTATTTCTTTTGATCTTCTCAACATTATTATTACCCCCATTTTTGCTGTTAAGTTCAGTCATGTCTGACTCTTTGTGACCCTACTGACCATGGGTCACATCTTGGCAAAGATACTGCAGTAGTTAGCCATTTACTTCTCCAGGGGATTAAAGCAAATAGAGGTTAAATGATTTGCCCAAGGTCATATAGCTAGTAAGTGTCTGAGGTCACATTTGAACTCAGGTCTTCCTGACTTCAGATCTAGCATTTTAACTACTGTTCCACTTATCTTGGCACAGCAAATTCCTTGTGTACACTACTAACTGTACTCTATTTATTTTTGTTTGTTTGTTTAGATCTGGGTTGGGATAGATGGCCCCCAAGATTCCTTTCAACTCTGAAATTCTATAATATATAAGCCTTCTATTCAAGTTGGAGTTGAATGTGAGACAGATGAATTATTATGTTGTTCCATTTTGAAATAGTAGAAGTTAACTGGGCATCCACTGGTAATCATGTTACTGTCAAGGATGGCTAAGCAGGAAGCCTTCTAAAAACTACTTTTGCCCCCTTCTCCACCCCCGCCCCTTTTTTCTCCTTTTAAAGTATCCATATCTTCCTTTCTTCTATCTTCCAGGGAACAGGTCATCAACCAAGGATCCTAAATTGTAATGGACTGTAGGAAAAAAAAACCAAAACAATAGGCTGGGTTTAGAAACAGCTAGATTGATTACACAATGATGTTTCCTGCAGAAATTTCATTATCACTACACTGGAAACTGGACTGCTTTCCTTCACAGCCATACTCCCATCAAAGACCAGGGGAGCAAGGGAGGAGTTGGCCAAAAAAAAAAAAAATGAAGAAAAAGAAGGATTTCCCTTCTCTCCTTTAATTTTGGTTTCAATTCACAGTAGTTGCATGTATACTCATTCCACCCCTTTAGACCCTGAGAGAACTTAAGTCTGTTTTTAGCACATTTGCAACTTTTACTCAAGCAGATCTGACAGGAGAGAATGGCCGAACAGATGCAGCTTATGTAGAGAGAGAGATTATTTTTTTTTTTACCAAAAGCTGCTGGGTTTTCTTCTAAAAAAAGCTTTTTCCCTGATGAGATAAGTTTTAAAGTGTGAACATTTTGACATTTTTCTTTGCACATCACAGGTTTGCTATGTTTATTTTTTTTCCAGACTAACATAATAATCCTGTGGAGGATGGAGGGAGGCAATATTCAGATCCTGTCAAAACCCTTGGGCCGTGGCCATGTTTTTCAAACTCCCAGCACTTCACTGAGCTAAAGAGAATCCTGGCTCTCCTGATGTGTGAATTGCTGCAAAAATTAAAAACTCATCCAGCTAGGGGGTTCTCCTTTGACAAGCTGATAAAGATCAATTCCTCTACATTTCTCCTCATTTTCATGGACATTGTCATAATTATTAGCTACAACTATCACAGGCTGATACCTCTGTTGAAAATGATGAGCTTACTAGTTTCTCTGGGGGAAACAAAAGCATCAACCCAAAAACGGTGACTTGGTGGGTGAAGGACAAGGTCAGAATCCTGGTAAATTCTGGAGACTGGATGGAAAACTGGAAAAAGGAAATGGATGGAGTAGAAAGATCCATAGCACCATCAGGTTGAAAGGAATCCAAGAGATTATCTAAAACAAGTTGTCCCTGAGCAGTAATTCCTTCCCGACCATTCTGATCAGATATGTGAACATCCAGGTTGTGCTTGAGGACTTCAATTTATGGGGAGCATTCCTATTTGTCCTGATCTAAGTCATTTTCTACCATTTGGTATGCGATGCCAGAGTATCAGAGGAATATACCAGACTCCGAGTAAGTTGCCCAGTGAGTTGCTTGCTCTCTCCCTAACCCCACAAAGCAAGACTCATTCACAAGCCAATAGAACTCCAACACCCAGAAACATCCTCACTCAATCCTGTTAACTCACATTTCACAACTGTGAATGTTTCTCCCCTTCTTTTTCACATCTCTAATCACTCCAACCACAACATTAATATTCTGTCCACACTCTTCACTCTTCCTAGGGAGGAGCTCTTTCCTACCACCTAATCAAGCCACAGTCAACAGCATCAAAACAACATCTTGCTAGCCCAGTAGAAATGGCCATTTATGGGCCTCTGGGAGCTCTTTTTTAATTCTTTGCACAATTGTCAGTTCTCCGCAACGGGCAGCCTCGGAATCTAACAACAATCTGCCAAGGAAGACTAATTGCACTTTGGACCAGTTCTAGGTGTTAGAAAGGCTTTCCTTATAGAAAACTGAAATATGCCTTGGTACAATTTCTAGCCATTTGCTGCTAGTTATATCCTTGGATCCCAAGCAAGTCATTGGATCATAGATTTAGAGCTGTGGAGAATGTTAATGAATATACAGTCCAACCTCGTCATTTTGAAGAGGATGAATCTGAAGCCCTGAGAAACTAACTGACCAAAGTAGTGAGTAACAAAGCCAGGATATGAACCCAGATCTTCTGACTGACTCTTCCATTATGCCACTAAGTTTCCTGCTGACAAGTCTAATCTGCCTTCCACATGACAATTCTTCAAATACTTTGATCCTCACTCCAAGTTTTCTCTTATCCAGATGAAATATTGCAGCTCTTTCAAGTGATCAGCATATGAAATGATTTTCAGTTTCCTGTCTTTGTATTCTTCCTCTAGATGTATGACTAGTTTTCCTTCAGAAGGAAAGAAGGGAGAGAGCGAGGAAGAAAGGAAAAAAGGAAATAAGAAAAGAAGAAGGGTAGGAAAGAAAAGAAAGTAAGAAAGGAGTGAAGGAAGGAGAGAAGGAGGAAATAAAGAAAGGAGTGAAGGAAGGAGAGAAGGAAGAAATAAAGAAAGGAAAGAAAGAAGGAGAGGAGAGAAGGAATGAAAGAAGAAAGGAAGGAAAGGAAGAAGGAAGACAGGAGGAAGGCAAGGGGGGAAATTCATTAAAAACTTATTATGTATGAGTACTGGAAATAAAAATTCAAAATTGAAGCACTCTCTCTCCCCTCAAGGAACATGTTCAAAACGAGCCAGTACATGTAAGAGTAGTGATTATGGAGGAATATGTTAGTTTAGGAGGTCCTAGGGATAGTAAGTGTGGCCATAGGAAAGTTGATTGATAGGCACCTTCAAATTGCCATGGAAATATTGCTTTATTGGTAATTTCCAGCAGACGTAGAGGAAACATGTTCTACTACTGTATTGTATGTCTTTGCCAGCTTCTGAGTTTTCTTTCAGAATTCATCATTCATTGTCTGCTTCTGGCAAGGTGGTCTATTATATACTCTCAATATAAGATTGCTTTTATTTCTTCTGCTTTTATTATTTGCCTAAAAGCATTCTATATTTGGTCTCTCTTTTTTATATTTTTCTACATAGATTTTTTCATTCTGTATATAGAATACTATTTCACCACACTGTTTATTGTCTGTTAATGAACACTTACTAAGTACCTACATGTGGTAGGTAATCACTGGGCCAAGTGCTGGGGATACAAAGAAAGGCAAAAGATAATCCCTTTCCCAAACTAATGGAGGAGGTCCATATGTTTATATTATCTTTTGAATAAGGTGTACTTTTCCATCACAATTTTCCAGTCATAAATCGCATTCTTCCAGATTCCTCTCCACCCTCCTAAGCCTTGGCAATATCTATGGAACCAGACTTACCTCTTTGCTTTGATAATTCTAGTTCATTAATACTCTGAACATTTTGATAAATCCAACTGAGACCATGAGCTTATCATTACTTTGCTTCTGTGCATCATTACCCTGATTGGGGCAGCTAGGTTGTGCAGTAGACCAGAGCAGGAGTCAGGAGGACCTGAGTTCAAATCCCACCTCAGACACGACATTCACCAGCTGTGTGACCTTAGGCAAGTCACTTAATGCCAATTGACTCATCCTGGGTCATCTCCAGTCATCCTGATGAATATCTGGTCACTGGATTCAGATGACTCTGGAGGAGAAGTGAGACTGGTGACCTGCAAAGTCCTCCTTCACTCAAAAAAGGTCAAGTGCAAGTCATGTCATTATTTCTCTGATGGCATGGTCTTCTTTGGCACCGAAGGACAGATACACATTACCCTGATCCTTACCTCCTCCTCCTCCTCCTTTTCCAATTAGTGTTAAATGACTTGCCCAGGGTAACATAGCTAGTAAATGTTTGAAGTCAGGTTTGAACTCAGGTCTTCCTGACTCCAATTCACGTGAGGACTGGTTGAAAGAAAGAGGAACATTTAATCTGGAGGAAAAAGCACTTACTTGGGAACAGGGACATACGATATTTATCTTCAAATATTTGAAGGATTGTCACATAGAAGAGGGATTCAACATTTTTTTTTAGTTTCATCCCAGGAGGCAGAAGCAGTTGCAATGGGAACAGAAATCAATGTCAGATTCTGCCTCATTTTGTAATCAAATCCTGCAAAACCTTTAGAGAATGGATTCAAAATGGAAAGGATGGAGAGACTTCATAAGTTGTTGTATAAAGAGATGAAACAATCTAATCAAAATGTTCTGGAGCCAGCTTAAAATAAAGATTTTTGTTAAATTTTCAGCATAAGGATTTGCACCTTGAAAAGTGGCAAACACAAATCGGGCCTGATTTATTAGTTCATTTATTATCTAAACTTAAGAAAGTGATGAATAAAATAGTAACAATACAGATGACACTTAGGAAGTGTGTTCTGCATAGAGTTTTTTCTTCTCAGAAAGTTAGGTGTTAAACACTGACCAGCATACTCCTGTATCTAATCCATCTCCTTTATTTTATAAATGTGACTATTTGAGGTTAGTAATACAACTGAGTTCCATAGACATCAACAGATTTTTCCAAGATTATAGGGCCAGTAAAAAGCAAAGCCAAGATTCAAACTCAGGTCCTCTGGCAGTCTAGTAGAGTGCAAGGAGTACATAGAGTCAAAGAACCTTGGTTCCATATTATGGCTCCGTCACTTATCTGTGTTACCTTGAACAAGTCACTGATCCTTTCTAGGCCTCAATTCCCTCATCTGTAAAAATGAAGGAGTTGGACTAGATGACTTTTAATGTCCTTTCTAGCTTAAAAACTTATGGTTGCACAATTCTCAATCCAGTCATCTTTGGCACTATTCATCATTATACCTGAGGTCTTCCATGGAGACTAGATGACCACCTGTAAGGAATGTGGGAGATGTTGGTGGACTAAAAGATTTCTCAGAGCCAGAACAGAGGTCCTGATCAGGATTTGAAGCCAGAACCCAGCCTTGAGGTCAGGTCTTCTGATTCTAAGTTCTGTGCCCTTACAAAGGCTGGAAGACAGTGTGCTGTTTGTGTTTCTTCCAAAGCAATTTTGCAACTACTTGTGTACCAAGTTTGGTCTCCCCAAATGGAGTGAAAGGGAAAAGGTCTGGGAACTCCTGGCTTATTTATTGTATTAGCATGAACAATGAAGTGTTTCTTGAAAGAATGTAAGAAAAGAGTTGGCCTTGGATACAGGAAGACTCTGCCTCTGACACATTCTAGTATGTGACCCTGCTGGGGTTTAGACGTGTCAACCCAGTGATACCAAAAACTATTGCAGTATCATGATGTGTTGTGGTGTAACCATCTCAAAGAAGCAGACCACATCTAATTCAAGTATAAGCATTTATTGAGACTGATGCCTCTCATGAAGCAGGCTAAGTTGCAAGAGGAACCAGCAACTTCAGAGAAAGCAAGATGGATTTTTATATGGTAAAGATACAATTATATAATAGAAATTTTGAATATTAGAAAAGGCAGGAGGGGTTTGTTTGTTAAAGGATTAGGTAATGGGGGAAGGGTTCCAGCCTCAGTGAAATTGTGCATGCCATTACCCACAATGCAAACAGAAAAACCCGTTGGGGGGTGTATATGTATAATAATAATATTATAATAAGCCTCTTTATATCATAAGTTCACTGTAGGTCAGTTCTTTACTATTACTGCAAAGGTACCTTTTTAGGGAAATTCCCTTCTATTGTTTTGGGGTCCCCATTCTGCTTGGGCATCCTGGTGCTGCTGCTTTCTGATTGGCTGAGTACTGTGGTCCTGTCTAGGACCAGATGGATATAGTTTTGATTGAGTGCATGGACACACTTGCTGTTTAAGTGGGAAATATGAAGAATAGATCTGGGGGCAGTGACTAGCTAAAGGCAGTGACTGGGATGCCATCACATGGACATACCTGCTGTTCTAGTGAGCAGTGAGGCATATATGAGGAAGTTAGAATATTTGAGTGTGTGTGTGCGTGCGTGTGTATGAATGTGTGTGTGTGTATGTGTGTATGTGTGCGTGTGTGGTGGTGGGGCGGGAGGGTGTGAGTAGATTACATCAACCCTAGACAATTCACTTAAGGCAATTCAGTCTTGCATTATCAAATGAAGAGCAATCTCCATGTGGGAGGTGGGTAGGGTTACTAAGCTCCTACTACACACCAAGCGCTGTTCTAAATGTTATTTCATTTGATCCTCACCACAACCCTGGAAGATGGATGTTATTACTATCTTCATTTTGCAGTTGAGGAAACTGAGGCAGGCAGAGATTAAATCACTTATGCCAAGGTTATTTAGCTAGTCCCCTATCCCAAGGAAATCACAATTTAGTAAATGAGCAAGCAAAAACATGTTTCAAGGTGAAAGCAAAAAAACAAAAAGATTCTAGGGAGACAGGAGACAAGGCAAATCTGTCTCAGGAGGCATTTAGGTAGAATGATGTGACCCAGAGAAAAAGGAAAAGGAGGATCATTGAACCAATGGAATGGTGGAATGGGCATGATGATCTATCAGGAGAGAGAAGAACTCAACTCTCTAATCACATGAGAGTTTCTTGTCATAGAGGCTATAAATAATCATGAGCATCCATAGGTATGTCCAGGAGTGAGGCCATCCATATTTGCCAATATTAAAAGGAGACACAGCCAAGTGGTTTGTTACTCCCTGCTGAAGTGTGCTAAGTTGGTCAGACATCAACCTGACATAAACCATTGGAAAGTATGTCCTCTTCCTAAAGAAAGTATTCAGGACATGAGAGAACTGCAGGAGACTTGTCAGATCTCACAGTCATTACCATTCCTGGTGATTCATGTGGAGACAAATCATCCAACAGAAGGCACCTTGAAAGCATCACTAGGCATTACAATAACGTGGCCAGGAAATGGAATCCCTTGAGGGGCACAGGTGGCATTTTCATTACTGCTGATAATTAAGGATAAGGTCTATAGAACAGCAAGGAGGATATGAGACATAAACATCTGGCTGAGAAGATGGAGCAAGAAAACAAGATTTGGATTTCTAGACCAGGGCTTGAAATACAGGAGGGATGGGCATTTGACCAAAGATGGAAGACTGAATTTAACTGGAGACTTGTGGATTTGGTCAAAGGAACTGTAAATTAAAAGTGTAGGGGAAGGAGAAAATTGCCCACATTGAGTCATTAATCTAGATGTCAAAGAGTGAAGCAGATATAATCTCACAAGAATAGCAGGTATGGCATCTAGGTGGCACAGTGGTGGCCTTGGAGTCAGAAGGACCTGAGTTCACATCTGTCTTCAGATATTTACTAGCTGTGTGAGCCTGGGCAAATCATTTAACCCAACTGCAAAGAAGAAAAAGAGGAAGCAGAGAGATTTTTTTTAATTCCCAGTCCTTCAAATATTTCTGATTTCATCCAAATCTGATTTAGCTCACATTTCCCTTTCTTGTCCACAAGGATAAAATGATAGACTTTGTCAAATGCCTTCCTAAAATCTAGGAATACTATAATTTCAACACTCCCTTACTAGTCTAGTAAACTTGTTTAAAAAAAAAAAAAAGCAAATTCTATGTTTGATGAACCCACGTTGGCTTTTAGTGATCACCACTTCCATCTCTAAATACTAAGAAATCACTCATAGGGTACTTTTGATGAGAGTGCTATAAAAGTGTGAGCTGGTACAATAATATGCCTCCCAAGAGGTATTTTAATATTTTAATTTATTTGGGTTGCTCAGACATTTGGGGGATACTTTTCCTGGGCTAACATATAACCTGGGGAGATTATTTTTTCTTCCTCTCTCAGAAGGAGGGCAGATTTATGCTGAGTGGAATGAGCCTATGGACAGTTCTTACAAGGACCTTGGCAGTTGGACTTGTAAAACCTTTAACCCTAGAATGTCTTTGGCATGTAAGTCACTGCTGAAATATCAAGAATGTCAAAGAAGGACTTGGTAGGACTGGGAAGATAATGGATTTTTATCCCTGAGGTGAATATCTAAAACTTTCGTTGGTTTATATTATTAAAACATACTGTAAAATATGCCAGTGATTTATATAATCACATATAGTAATCCATATAATAGCTTGCATTTATATTGTGCTTTAAAGTTTGCAAATCACTTTACAAATATTATCTCATTTTATCCATACAACCATAAAGGGTAACGGCTATTACTATCCCCCTTTTACAGATTAGGAAATTAAGGCAGAAAGAGTTAAGTTATTTGCCCAAGCTCACACAGTTAGTAGGTATCTGAGATAGGATTTGCACTTATGTTTTCCTAAACCAAATCCAGGTCTATTCCTTCCACAAACTAAGTGTATGTATCAAAATCCTTTGAGGAAACTTCCTCCACCAACACAGTCTTCACTGTAATCATTTTCAGTGTTGCTTGAGAATCAGAGAGGTTAGGGTACTTCATCATGATCACCTACTAATTAAATGTCAAAAATATGACTTGAACTCAGGCTCTTCTAGATTCGACATCTAGCAGTCTATCCATTATATTATGCTGCATTTATCAATACACACAATTGTTGTGGTCGTGATGGTGGTTGTTCTCATTAACAGTAATTCTTTGTTTTTATAGGCTTGTTCTTTGTGTGGGTCTGTATGGTCTTTAAGTCCTTGGGAATCTTGAATTAAGTTTGACCCTGAAATTGTGATAAGATAACCCCCTGCCTGCTCCTTTTTTGAGTATTGTAGTGCCCAGGCCAGGTATTCTAGAAATCCCCAAAACTTGTGCATCTGTGCTCTGAAATATCAGAAGTGTGCCTGTCTAAAACAAGCTATAATCCTTCTTCTTTTTCTCCTCCTTCCTCTACTCTTTGTTCTTCTTCTCTTCTTCTTCTCCTTTTTTCTTCTTCATCTTCTTCTCGTCCTTTTTCTCCTCCTCCTCCTTTTTCTCCTCCTCCTCCTTTTTCTCCTCCTCCTCCTTTACTTTTATCTCTTCTTTCTCCTTCTCCTCCTCCTCTTCCTCTTCTTTTCCCTCCTCCTCTTCTTCTTTCTCCACCTCCTTTTCACCCTTCTCCTCTTGCCCTTCTTCTCCTTCATCCACTAGTCAAACAGCAATGGACCAGCAAAATAGAACCAACAAAGACTCCTCATTTCTCCTACGTAAACTCTGGCAGTTGGAAAAGTGCCAATATTTCTTTGGAAATATAACTTAGATGGTGTTTTCACTTTTTAATAGTCATCACACTTCTAATAACAGGTAGAGTAACTGGAAAGCAAAGCAGATGTTAAGATTCTGAAACCCTTCCCAGCCAGTTGACAGTCAGCAAGTATTAATTAACTGAGCACTCACAGGGTGTTCAGCAGGGTTATTCCCTATTCTTCCTATTGATCAGATGGGGAAGGACTTATCTTGATATGGCTAAACTTGCATTTGACTGGAATTGCTCAAAATACTCTTATTTAGCCTAAACAGAGCCCCAAACAGGGAAGAGGCTGGACAGGCTGATGACAGATGATGACAGATAAGAAGAAATTCAGGATTTGGGTGGAGGATGGTAGTTGGATTTTTAATAGTTCCTACATTAGTTTTTCTAACTACTCTCTTGCCTTTCTCCGTTGTATTGAGCCTCTCCTTCTGAGTAGGGTACTGCCATAACCCATCCTGGAAATCCAGGCAGTGGTAAGACCTGTCTCTACTGAGGGCTCTCTTTCCTCTTATTTTTTCTCCTTTCACTTTGACTACCTGAGTGCTCAAAGGCTTTGGGATTAACTTTGGAATTAACCGTTCCTTTCCAGGACTAGAGGACCAATCAGTAGGCCTTAATACCTGCCCTGCTACTACCTTCAGTTGTCCTCCAGGTTTTGCCATCTGTCCTAACAGAGGAATTGGCATCTGAGATGAGTCTTGAAGAAATATAAGGATTCTGAGAGGTGGAGATGCAGAGGGAGTACCCCTAAACCACAGTGAAACAGCCTATGGGAATGTATGAAGGCATTTGATGACTCCAAATCCCCAGTCTTCCAGTTGAGCTACATGATGTTAGGCAAATCACTTAACCTCTCTCAACCTTAGGTTTCCCATCTGTAAAACTAAAGTATTTAACTAGATGGCCTCTAAGATTCCCTGCCCCAAACTCTAGATCTCTGATTCTGATATTCTAATAGTCCAGCCTGACTAGAAAGTAGAGTTCATGCCAGACAGGTAGGCATCACATTGTGAAGGACTTTAAATGCCAGGGTAAGTAATTTAACATTTTATCCCAGAGGAAACATGAACAAGTAAAGGGTTTCATTTTAGGGGGAAGGAGGCTGAAATTCAGTAGTAGCAGAAACAGGACCACAGTGAAACCAGATTGACCAACTTCCAATCAAATCAGTCAAATGCTTCCTCAACCAGATCCTCATGCCCTCCCGCCCCCAAGATACACAAAGACAATAATCCTCCCTCCATAGCTTAAAAGCAACATTGCATTTTCCCACATTAGAGTCTGCCAGGTATCAAAGGAGATAGAGCACTGGACTTGATAGGACTCAGAAAGACCTGAATTCAAATCCTACCTTGGATATTTACTGGAAGTGTAATACTGGTCAACTCACTCATCTGACTTTCAGCCTTAATTTCCTCATGTGAAAATGAGAAGGTTGTACTCAGCAGCCTTCTAAGGTTCTGTTTCATTGCTAATCTATGATGCTATGCTTGCCTTAATTCCACACATCTTACTTGGTTTATTAAATCACCTGGTAGTGGGAAATGGTGACAATGATTTCTTGAGTTTTTCTAGGTATTGCGCAAAATAATGGGCAAAACAGCCATTGTTCAATGGGTTTTTCTTCTAATTATTTAGACAAGAAAGGGGCCATTGACAAAGCTTTCCATTGAGAGAAAATCACTCTATTGGCAAACCTGTGGTGGTCCTTCATTGGCGGAAGGTATTCATAAACCTCTGCAAAATAAGAAAGGCAATCAATCTTTTTACACATTGAATTCAGAGAAAAGCTCAGCATTGTCCTAGTAGCTAGTGAGGATATAACTAGTAAGAGTTAAAAATACCTTTATGGGGGTGGTCTGTACATATGGAAAGCTGAGAATGAAAAGGGGGCACAGAAAACTCAGAAGAGCATCAGTCTGGGCTGATTTTGCACAATTAATGGGGAGTTTGTTGTGTGGTGGACTTTAGATATAGAGTTTCATTTCTAAGGCAAGGGTACTATGCTGCAGAGTCCAAAGAAAAGCCTGATAAGGAAGGCGATTAAAATGAAAGTTTGTGCAGCTCTAAGGAAATGTTGACATAAAGGAATGGCACAGATTACTGCTCCTACAGCCACCTCTGAAAAGGTTTCAGCAAATTACTTTTTTTGGATGAAATAACAAATATCTGTTCTCAAATGTGAGAAAGCAAAATGCATCACATTCAATGGATACATCCAATATGCTAGATCAGAGCCTTAGAATCCAAACAAAGCCCAGCTCCAATTACCTCCATTTGATTACACTTCATTCTGTTACTGTGCACCCAGGCAGACTGACAGAAATTTGGGCCACAAAAATAAATGGCCACAAATAGGCTCCCCTTGAAAGGGTGGCAAAATAGAATTATGTTATGGTAGACTTGGAAGAATCTTTAAAGATCAGCTAATCATAATAAGATCATAGAGTTAGAAAGTTTTAGAAGTAGAAAGGTCCTTAAAGATCAGGGAAGCCAATGCAGAGATCATATAATCTTTGCTTTGATACTGGTTTTTGTTCTTTGCTTTAGAAAAGGACCAGTGACATCACACGGTGATGTCTTGACTCATGCATGAAGTGGATTTAAATGAATCAGAGTTGAACAAATTTGTCAGTATCACTCTCTCTTCCAAAGTCATTGAATTTCAGTGACAGGACAGAAGTCAATACAACTAGTGATGGACCAGGATGTACCTTGATCTCTTCAATGTCTAACGGAGCTCTAAGTGCTCCACAGTACCTGCTTTAGCTGCCTTCATGGGAATTGGAACACAATGTTCTCAACTATCTGTTCTGCTGAGGGAAATCTTCAAATGGCTTGAGGTAGATATCTCCCAACTCACTGATGAATTTCAGGCCTATCAGTTACCCTCAACTTGGTTTAGTCATTTGCTGAGTTGGTTTTACCAGGGTGTACCCATGCTACAGCTTCTTGGAGGCACAAGTGAGATACCAAAGGTAGATATGCAGCCCTGAAAAGGTCTTGGCGAGCCCTCACACCAGAGATGCTAGCTCTCCTGAACATCCCCCACATCCCAATCCTCATTTTACAGAAAAATAGAGTCTCACAGGGGTTAAGTGATTTGTCTAGGTTCCCACAACCAGTCAGTGGCAGAAGAGTGACTAAAATCAAGTAATCCAGACTTCCAGTTCAGTAATTATCAACAGTTTAAGACATCACTCCTCTCAGGATGTAATCACCAGCATAGTGATAGGGAACCAAAGTTTTTAGCAAAAGGAATGGAACTCTCAAGGTAAAATTTCAATTAACAGTCAATACTTTGAGTATCAATACCTAGAGAATTTATCTGAGAGAATTATGTGAAGTTTATGCAAGAAAAAAATGGAGAGATTGATGCCTATATTTGGTAGATTTTTAAAAATCCCAATAGTTATTAAAATTGAGCAGGATGTTGTGGCTGTTTAATATCTTTCCTCTCTTTTCATTTTCATTTTTCAGCTTGGTTTTCATAAGGATGTTTTTTTGGGGGGGAGAATAACCTGAGAGAAATCTGAGTCTATCTGCTGGGAACAGATGCTGGTGTTCTCTTAGCCTGGTAAGATGAAGCATTTCCCCCTTTTCCTGCTTAGTCATATGCTTTCAGATTTGCCCAACCAATTATTGGCTGTCCCGTCATCCTCTCCACATGTCCTCAGCAAAAAGCCTTGAAGCTCTGTAAAATGTGATTGAGTAAAGCAACAATCCCCAGACTTAGGGTTATGGATTTAAATTGGTCATTCCCTGGCTCAGGGGGGAGTTTGTTCATTTCTTTGACCTCCTTTCATGGTTTCCCAATGGGTGCTAAGCAGTGTAATCCCCCTTGCCACAGCAGGCTGCTAGGGAGCTAAGCAAGAAAAATGATTGCAGGCACTTGACAAATCCAAAACATTCCTTTAATGCTTGCTCACTATATTTCAGAGTCATGCACGCACCTTCGCAGAATGCCCCCATGGACCATGGACACTGTCTTGCCACAGGTCAAATCTCTTTCACTTTAAACTAGAAAGTCTGCAAGAAGAGTACCGTCCATAGATGCTGGTGCTTTTATAACGAGGCACCACAATACATCCTTTTCCTTTGCCTTTAGTTACTTCACAAGTAATTTCACAAGCAGAAACTCACTTGTGAATGTTGTTCTGAGTGGGGCCATTTGCTTCCTAGGCTTGTTCTTGGCAACTTTTTCCAAGATGATTGAACCCATTTAGGGTTGCAGACTGATAATGCCGATGACTACTGGTTTCTAAAAGCCGCCATCTTTCCTTTTAAAATATTAGTGTTAATGCATTGTTGGTGGAGTTGTGAATTGATCCAACCTTTCTGGAGCATAATTTGGAACTCTACCCAAAGGGCAATAAAACTGCTTATGCCCTTTGATTTAGCAATACCGCTACTAGGTATGTTTCCCAAAGAGACCATAAAAAGGGAAAAGAACCCATTTATACAAAAATATTTAGAGTAGCTCTTTTTGGGGTGATGAAGATTTGGAAATTGGGGATACCCATCAATTGGGGAATGGTTGAACAAGCTGTGGTATATAATATAAATACTATTCTATAAGAAACAATGAGCAGGTGAATGTCAGAAAAATCTGGAAAGACTTAACATGAATTGATGCTGAGTGAAATGAGAAGAACCAGGAGAACATTGTGCGTAGTAACAGCAACATTGTGTAATGATCAGTTACAACTGAACTAACTCTTCTCAGAAATACAATGATCCGAGACAATTCCAAAAGACTCATGAGGGAAAATACTCTCTACAACCAGAGAAAGAATTATGGAGTCTGAATGCAGATTGAAGAATACTATTTTCAATTTTTTTGTTTTTTTTCTCATGTTTTTTCCCTTTTGTTCTGATTCTTCTTTACTAATGTGGAAATATGCTTTACATGATTGTACATGTTCAGTCTATATCCAATTGGTTACTGTCTTGAAGAGCAGGGAGGGAAGGATGGGAAGGAGAAAATTTGGAACTCAAAATCTTACAAAAATGAATATTAAAACTATCTTTACATGTAATTAAAATATTATTCATTGAAAAAAAGAAAGAAAATATCACAGTTAAAACCATTAGTTTTATTATGCCAGTCCTTCAATCTTTCTCTTACAGCCCATTGAAACAATAAACAAAGGCTTTTAGAGGAAGCATTTGCTGTTATTCAGTTGTTTCATTTGTGTCTGACTCTGTGTACCCATTTGAAGTTTTCTTGGCAAAGAAGTTGGAGTAGTTTGCATTTCCTTCTTCAGTTCATCTACAGATGAGGAAACAGAAGCAAACAGATAGGTTACTTGCCTGGAATTGTACAGCTGTAACTGTCTGAGGCCAGATTTGATCTCAGGAAGATGAGTCTTCCTTAGTCCAGCCCCAGCGGTGTATCCACTATGCCACCCAGCTGCCTAATATTTATTTGTTCAGTGCCTACCACATAACAGGCTCTGTACAAATATATTTCCTCATCTGATCATTGAAACAACCCTGGGAGATAAATGTTATCATTATGGCTATTATATAGTCAAGGAAACTTAGGCAGGCAGCCAGTAGGTAATTTTCCCAGGATCACACAGCTAGGAAGAGTCTGAGACTAGATTTGAACTTGAGTCTTCCTGTCTCCATGCCCAGCACTCTGACCACTTTTCTCCCCAGTTGCCTCAGACTTGTAGCAGCTGGCTTTGGAGATGCTCCCTGCTCCTTTCTAGCAACAATTCTTTATTTAATAGGTTGCTCAGTTTTTGAACTGTGATGAACCACGTGTTCCTTAACGATGTTAAATCTTTTATTCTTCTTCCTTCGTCTGGTGCCTTCACATAAGCCTCTGTCCTTTGTTCCATGTATATTTTTTCTCCTCCCCTCTCCTCTCCTCTTCTTCCTTCTAATCTCTCCTCACCTTTCCCCTCTTCTCTCCTCTCTCCCCTTCTTTCCTACTCTCTTCTTTTCCTTTCCTCCCTACTTTCCTTATCATTAATTCTTCCTTTCTTTTCTTTCTTCATTTTTGTTATTGTTGTTTGATTTTATCAGTGTGGGAAACTTCCACTATGAAAACTCCCTCCACCAAAGAGGACAGGCCACCCTTCTGCAATTTTTCCTTTTAAAGAGTCCTTAAGTGGTAATATGTGACGTGTTCGTTATCACACTGCTAGTATGTTTCAGTGACAGAACCTGAACCCACAGTTTCTGTACTCTAAACCTGGCTTTCTTTCCCTTCCCCAAGGCTCCTCTACTGCTTTTTCTTCATATCCCAGGCAAATAGTGAATTTATATAAGCTTATGCACAAGGGGAGTGGATTTTTCTGCAATTTCTCAAAATACCTTTTTCCTTAAAGGGAAAAGTATTTCCCACTCTCTTCTTTCTCCTGGAGAGACTGCCTGGTTGTTCCTATCTTTGCTTTTCCTTATCCACTTCTTTCCTCCTGCATCCCTGATGGAAAACAAAATAGATGATTCAGCAGAATTTGCTTGCTTTCTTTCCTATTTTCCCCTCTGAAAATTACCACCAGTATATTCCTCCAAGAGAATCTCTCCAACTGAATCAACAGTCAAGGTCCCAGGTACTGAACCTCTTGTCAGTCCAACCGCTCTTCTCATCTATCTGTTAAGCCCATGTGGGAGCCCAGAACTAAAGAGAGACATACAGCCCAGACAGCAACATATGCTCTCATGAATGCAGGGATGTCTGAAGCTGTAAAAGGCGGAGAAGACCACCAGGGGAGGCTTTCGGGAAAAGATGGGGAATATAAAGCAGATGGGTTAGAGTGAAGGGTGGAGAGGTGGGGAAAGAAGGGGAGGAAAACAGATGAAGTCCCCTTATAACAATGAGCAAGAGGTACAGCTAAAAAGCCCAGCAGGGAAAAGCTAGCTCTTAAAGAGAAACAGAGACAGAGAATGCTTACTGCCGAGGAGACAGCTGGCCCAGCTGTGCCCGCCTCTTTCATTATGACATGCTCTTGGACAGTTTGCAGAGATAGGCCCATTTTTACTCCGAAGGTTATATACAATCTTTTTTTTTTTTTTAAACAGGAGAGCCTGCTGTGTCCTTGTTCTCTATGCCTAAACCACTTTTTCTGACTGCACATTAGGCTCAAATGATTTCTTGAGCCTCATTTATAGCTTGTCCTTGACTGTCCCCTATACTAGCTATAAGCCTTCTCTGTGCCTAAATGAAAAGCCCCTGACAGGTGGTTAACCCCCTGTTTCCCTTCCTGTGGTTTCATCTTATGCCAAACCTGCCTGTTCTTTTTATTAGGATTCTTAATTCCTTATAGCCTCCCTCTCTCTTTTTTTTTTAAACAAGGTCACAATCTCCCCGATATCTACTGTTTTCATTGCGTGGCCTGACAAGAGAAATCACAGCCACCAGTAATCTTGGTCCTTATACTACTGGTATGGTCTCCAAAAGAATTCTAATTTTCCAGCTGCTCTGCATGTCCCATCAAGTTTCTTACGTTCCTGAAGTTGATCTTTGCAAGATTAAATGTCACCCTAGTGGCAGGAAATCTCTACCACTCTATCACTTCTGCTAGGTTGCTATTTTCTTCCGTTGTGAAGTGGATCCTTATAAGGAATCTTCTCAGGAAGGGACCTGCCGACTGTCTAAACCTTGCTACAATTAATTTCTCTCCTCCTGGATCCCTCAGCAAAGGTCAAATAGACAAATCAGCAGGCTCTGCCCTCTTTGTTTTCTTTCTTCTTCCTCCCAATTTATTTATTTTTTTGCCTCCTTTTCTCAGTCTTGGCCAAATCCTTTCACTTTCCTATTTTCTACCTTTTTTTAAAATTTTCATTTCCAGCTGACATTTACCATGATCTTGGCTTGATCAGGATGGGGAAAGATGTGGACTCAGCATATCCACACTCCCACAGTTCTGCTCTCATTTTTTCTCTTCTTGTCTACATGTTACAGCATCTGCATTTCCACCATTTTGTCCCTGTCCTCCTGAATCTATTGGTCTGCCTGTATTATGGCAAAGCCATGCTGGTTTCTTTCCAGTATGCATGTGAAACATTCCAGACGTCAAAGGATAAGCAAAGGCCTCAGGAGTCATCTAGGTCCAGGCACCTCATTTTACAGATAAGGAAGTTAAGACCCAAGTAAGTAGCTAACTTGCCCAAGGTCATAAAGTCTGATATGGGAGTTGAACCCAAATCTTCTGAGCCCAGATCTAAGGTGTTGTCTCTAAGGGCTCTTTCCCTATGTGGACATTCTGCTTGCTGAAAGTGGAACAGTGAGAAAATTTGTGTAACTGATACAAATCATCTCAAAATTAAATACAGACTTATCAGATAAAGTGTTGAGAAGAGTCACAGACTGGTGTAAGGACCTGGGAAAAAACTGACTCTCAGATAAATGTCCTCAGAAGTCCTGTTTGAAGGCAGAGTCGTGACTGAGGGAATGATGGTTATAGGGCATTATGGTCTAGCAACTCATTTGCCCGAGACTACTTTCAGAATTTTGAAGATTCCAACTCAAAAATTATAAATGAACTGTTTGGAGACTATGGGAAAGTTCATATAATGTCTGCTAGGGTTATGCTTGGCAAACCACTCCAGTATCTTTGCCAAGAAAACCCCAAACAAGGTCACCAAGAGCTAGACATGACTAAAACAACTGAACAACAAAGGGTTACGCCTGAAAGAAAGGAGTTTCTTGATAATTACAATAACTAGCTAATTATAATAATTAATTTGTATAATACTTTGAGGTTTATAAAGTGCTTTATAAGTATTATCTTATTTTTATCCTTACAACCACCACAAGAGATAAGTGCTAGATATTATCCTCATTTTACAGATGAGGGAACTGAGGCAGGGGAAGGAGAAGTGACTTGCCCAAAGGTTACCCAGCTAGTAAGTTGTCTGAGTCTGGATCTGAACTCACATCTTTCTGATTCCAGGTTCAGCACTCTATCTACCCAGAGCCACCTAGATCTTTTGAGTTTCACATCATAAATTAGAGATATGTCATCGTATATGAAGAGATACTGTTTTAAGACTCTAATATACAGGGGCAGAATCAGAAAGAAGATAGAGGTGTAGAATATGACTAGGTAAAGAGAGAAGAAAGATGGAAAGCTGAGCATGAGAGGACATAGAGACCAAAGGCATGGAAGATTTTGAAAGAAATTGCTTATAAGAGACTGAAATCAACAAGCCTATAGGGGCCAAGTCAGCTGCGAGCTGACTGAATCCTCACATACCCTTCAGCTACTGGAAGCTCATTGGAAGAGAGCTGAATCCCAAGGTCTTTCAGTCTGCAATCTGGGGTTGTTGCTCTCTGGCACCATTTATGGTCAGAAAAGAGAAACATCTCAGCATGCTGTTTGCTGCTCTCTCAGGTTTGAGAAGAAGAAATGAGACGAAATCACTGTACATGATTTGAGGTGAAAAGAGGGTTTGTTCTGGAGAGAGCTGATTAGATAAAATTGAATTGTTTGCTATTTGAAGAGCTAGCTGGAAAAAGGCTGCATAGCTCTATTACCATCTATAGCTTAAGAATTTGAAAATACTCAGTGCCCCTGGCAGATTGAAGAAACTTGTCAGTTCTCTGACTTGTCACTGGAAAAACACATTCTCAGTGTCCTGCCAAGAGTGGCTATGTGCTAAAAGAGTTTGTCACTGAGCGTAGCAGAAAAGCAGCTTTACTTAGCAAGAAAGTTATCAAGAGCAGACATCAAAAAAAGCAATCTTACCTATTAGATAACGTGTAGTGCACTATTCTTTAAAGAGCCCAAGGTTGTCAAGGTCTGTCATCCAGAGTCATAGATTGCCTTGGGCAGATGACTTTCCCCACTCCTGTAACTCCCTCCTAGATTTCTGTAAGTGTACATTTATTTTCCCTGCTTTGGTGGGACAGTGTGACATGGGTTTATGGGTAGACTAATAAATTAAGATTATTCCTGTTCTTGTCAGGAAGAATATTCCTTTCCCTGCCTCAGTTCCCTCATCTGTAAAATGAGGATTAATTTTTTCTTTTCTTGCTATTGAATAACAGTTGTGATTATTTTTAGTTTTTACACCCTCTGTAAATATTAATTTTATTCTTGCTTTTTGCTGTTGAATAAATTATTTACATTTAAGTCAATGGTGTTAGAATAACTGATTTGATGTAAATGAAAAACACACTTTGGAGGGTTTAGGAGATCCACAGCTACATTTATCACAAATATAGGTGCACACACATGTGCATATAAACACACACGTGCATATTTCTTACCTCCTGGGAATACCACCTCAACTTGCTGAAGTAAGTATAGGCTGGACGTTAACAAGTCAACCTTGGAGAGAGAGGGATAGAGAGAGAGAGAGAGACAGAGAGAGAGAGAGAGAGACAGAGAGAGAGAGAAAGAGAGAGAGAGAGAGAGAGAGAGAGAGAGAGAGAGAGAGAGAGAGAGAGAGAGAGAGAGAGAGAGAGAGTGAGCTTTTAAATAGTTGGGAGCCAGTGCCACACTCAAGTAATATATATAAAATTTAGTTATAATAATTGTTATTATAGAGCATTTATTCTCATACAGATGCAGATTATTTGGCACTCAATCCAAACCTGTGCAGTAGTGAGCTTCATGATCATCCCTATTTGGTTAATGAGAAAAATAAGTACAGAAAACTAGAGTGATGCGCACAGAAACCTTTGCTAATTAGTAACAGAATTGGGAATTGAACATAGACTCAGAATTATAACATCTCAGAATTGAGAGGGACCTCAGAGACTATCAGATTCAACCCAACCAGACTAATATTTCCATTTGAATTGTAAGTTCAAGGCTCTGTTCTCTTTCTACAGTACCACAGAAAGGCACTTAATATTTATAAATCCCTTTTCATGATGGTTTTTCCCAGTAAATAATTAATACTGGTGCTTTTAATTATTTGACTATACAGACAGTTCATTGAACTAATTACTGGGTTAATAATAAGGATTTGGATGCCAGGAAATATGCGCTAGGCTCACCTAAAAGGCACCTTAGGGAATATCTACAGGAAACAGAATGTGTGCCCATCAGTTTTAGAGTAACCAAACAAGTTTTGCATGAATGTAATGGAAAATTATAGTGCCATTAAAAATGATAAATTCAGAGAAATGTGCAAAGACTTGTAGGAACTGATACAGAATAAGGGAAGCAAGAGCAAGGGAACATTATATAAATGGAAATGAAAGCAAAAAGAAAAGACAACAGAAATGAGTTTAAAGCAATGACCAACCCTGGTTCCAAAGGACAGTGAGGGGAAGACACTCCATTCCTCAGTACACTGGTGGCAGACTATGGGGGTAGGATGTTGTATATGCTATACTGATTACTTTTATTTCTTTGTTATAAGGGGAAGGGTGTTCACAAGTGACTCTGGTATTTTTTTAAAGCATCAATATGATATTTAAAATAAGGAAGAAAAAGCAAAGAATCATCCTACAAACTTTTAAGTCAAAACATTTTGAAAATTTGTCTCTCTGACATTCTCCACCCCGGTCCTTATGTTTATGGTTACCAATGTCAGCTAGTGTCACATTTAAAATAGAAGCTTATGTATTCCGACTGCCAGCATCAAGATTTCAACTTCAGACCTCAACCCTGAGCCCTGCTTTGTACAGCAATTATTTTTTCTTGTGTACATGTTATTTTCTTGATTTGGGAGTTAGGGACCATGAATCAGAATCAATTAAATCAATAAATATTTAGTAAGTACCCACAATGTGCCAGGTACTGTGCTAAACTTTAAGGATACAAAGTCATAAGACAGTTTCTGCCCTCAAGGAGCTTATAATTTAATAGGGGAAGACAACACATAAAAAGAAGCCCCAAACCAGGACGGTTGGGGAGAGGATGGTTACCCAGCATGCAGGCATAATAAAGTCATGTTGTTGGGATAGGGAATGATCACACGTACCTGCTGGCCTCCTCCGCAATGCCACATACACATAAGAGCAATCAATAAATGTGCTGTTCTGAATGATAATGATGTTTTAGTGCAGATCTGCCTTTTCCTATGAAACATCCTAATGCCTTGTTGTGGAATGGAGCCCATGAGTGTCAGCGATTAGGGATTAGTTAACAGGGCCAGAGGGAGAAGAGGGACCTCTTAACTTGTCTAAGATTTTGAAGAACAGAGTGAAACATTCTTCCGATGAATGAATGATGCTAAGTGCTGGAGGTGACAGACAAAAAAGTCAGACACAGTCCCTGCTCTCAGGGTTCACTTTCTAATGGGGATGAGACACATAAGGAATGTTTCAGCTACAAGTCAGATGAAAAGATCCCATGACCCTTAGGGTATGATAGCAAAGCAGAGGGTAATGCCCAGTCCTTAACATCATCTCCACTGGTAAAATCACATAAGTTTCTGTTGTTGAACCATTTGACAGGGCCAGGGATTTTAGTGCTGAGAGCTTGTTTTGCTGGTCTTTGATACACTTGACTATAGAACATGCAGGAGAGGTTGCCAGGCTGCATCTCAGCAAGGTCTGTGTCTCAGAATGACACTGGGCTGGAAGTATCACCATTCTAAAGGCTCTTGGGTTCAGCACCCTGGCTGCCTCCATCAGGGTCTCAAGGGTAAAAATGTTGGTTCTTGGGAAAGTCACAACCTTTGGGGCCTCATTTTCCTATTTTTCAAAATGAAGAGGTTTGTGATGACTTTTCAGCTCTAAATCTTTGATCTTATTATCCTAGAAAATTTCCTGGGTGTATATAAACATACCAATTGTTTTCAAGTCACATAAAAAGGTCTCTTCAGGAGGATAATGACAGCTAACATTCATTTAAGACTGAGATCAGCAAAGCAGGTATATTATAAATGTCATCTTACTGGAACCTCAAAACAGTGTTTTGAGACTGTTGCTATTATTATGCCAATGTTACAGGTGTAGTAACTGAGTCTGAAAGATTCAGCGACTTGCCCAGAGTCACATGACTATATGAGTCTTTGTGCCAAGTGGCTGCCCTATAAGAATCCACCATTAGTGTTTGGCTTCTGCTTCTGCATCATCCCTTCTCCTTCCCTTGAGCAGGGGAGGTGTTGATGAGCCTTACCAACTGGCTTCAGAAGGGGTGGCCCAAGCCATGATCCCAGAGAGTCCACAAGGTTCCGTCCCAAGTCAAGCCAGAGTTCCCAGGGTCGCAGAATCCAATGACTAAGCAAGGATTTAGAAAAGCAAGGAGTTTGAAACATAGAATCAGAGAGAATATACTAAGACGAGGAACATCAGTAAGCTGACCCACACAGCTTCTCCTTTTTGGGGGCCAGGTACCAGTCTTGCCTCATCCTTACCTCAGAATTTCCATATTTCTTACCACCATCTTTAAGAGTGCAATCATCATCTATGGTAAATATGGTAAATCAAATTGTGGAGGGTAGGGAAGAAAAGAATGATTACTGAAAATAGAGGGCAGGGGAAGATACTAAGGATAGTTGTAGTGACAGAAAAGCTCAGAGACTCATTCCTGATACCCTGCCATGTCAGCTAGTTTTGTTTTGCAAGCAAGCAAATGGTCTGACTAGTAAATTCATGGTTTGGCTCTGATTAGCAAGTGAATGAAGTCATTCATCGTATTCTGTTCCACAGCCAGAATTGGCTAGACTGTGGGCATAGAATTCTCCACTAGGGTAATCAGTCTGCCCCGTAGAACTGCCCTGAATTTTTGAAATACCTTTTTAATTAGCAAAATGCCCCGAACCAAATTATCTTGGAATGCCACCGAACACTGCTTCCTCTTGCCTTGAAATTGGAGCAGCAGCGATGAACATGTAACAATGAAATGAACTGTCTCCCTCTTTCAAAGCATGGTTAGGGAAGCAAGTCAACCACTGTTTTTGATCTCTTCATCTTCCCCATCCCAACCTCCTGGCTTTTATCCCAGGTACCTAGGTGTCCTTAATGATAAAGGGTTAATTAGATAAACCCATCCTTCCTCCCCAGGCTACGCTTCAGGATTCTCCAAAAGACTTTCTCTGTGGTGACATAGAAATCTCTTCACCCTGGAAGCTCATTCTTCGAGGACGACTTATATTGGAACTACCTTCCTCTCACTAGTGGCCTTTCCCTGGAATTGTTTGGTTCCTCCATTTTAATGGGGATGCCCAGAACAACTGTGTCTTCTTTCCTTTCCAGAATGCTCTCCAGAGTCCCCATAAGACTTTTTCTGTTCTATCTTCATTTCCCCATACATTTTCAGCTTCCTCAAATGTCTTATCTTTTCCCAAAGTAAACCCCTTGAGGGCAGGGAGTGTTTTCCTTTGGGATCTTATTTGTATTCCAAGCACTTAGAATAGTGTCTGGCTTAATAAGAGTAAGTAACAAAATAAAATGTAAATCAATAAAGATGAGTGCTTGATAAATATTTGTTGACTTGCTGATTTGACTCAATTTATATATTATTTAATATGATGCCCTCCCCCCGGAGAATAATGCTTTAACTACATTTAATAGTGGTACGTTAAGGTTCTAGCTGTCCCTTCTAGGATCCACAAGAGGGGAAATGAGGGCAGGGTATTGGAAGGAATGAAGTGATCACTGTGGAAAATTGGAAGTAGGAAACAGCAACTCTTAAAAGTCATAGGTTATGGTGTTGGCAAAACTGGTGATATGCCATTGAATATCAATCTGAACTTCATCTTCAATGGGTGGGCCATAAGTAATTGACCCCTGCCTTAAGTGATACTGGAAATAGCTGAATGGGTTTGGGGGAGAATCAATCACTCACTAAACATCATTTAGTGTGTACTATTTATGAGTCACTGTTCTAAGTGCTGGCTAAGCCCAGGCAAAAGATAATGCCTGCCTCCAGTTGCTCCAAATCTGCTGGGCAAAACAAGCAATAAGAGAGACATTTTTGGTCAAAAGGGTATTTGAATAGACATTAATTCATATCCACCCTTCATATGATCACATGATTTAGAACTAGAAAGATCTTAATGATGATCTAACTCACCCCCTTCATTTTATAGATGAGGAACATTGAAGTCCAGAGAGGGCGATGCCTTTCCCAAGATTATAAGTGTAGCGTAAGTGGCAAAGCCAGAGTTTTAATCCAGGTCTTCTAACTCCAAATTCATTACTCTTTCCCCTATTATCACACCATTTCTCGTAGTGGCAATGTCTAGATTTGAACCCAGGTCTTTTACTAGTCTATATCTCTATAATTATTCATTCTTCTTTATTTTAAATTCTGATCTTAGCTCTGATGAGTCAATTGTCTACAAACAGATAACTGACCCAGGACCAACTTCCATGACCATAATATGTGTTTTCCTATTTATTAAAATGTAGTCAATTTCCTTCTTTGTAATGAAACCAGGGGCTAAAACTTCCTAGTTCCTACAGATTTTTTTTCTTGAATAAAGTGCTCATAACATAGAAGTATGAGCCTTCTGTATAAAACAGAGAGCTCTCTCATTTCTTTCTTCTGAATCATATTTTTCCATATGTTTATACCCATACTCAACTTTTACTGCTTTTGCATTAAAGTCATTAACTGTCAGATGTGGATTTGATTTTGAGGGTCTTACTAAACTCTTCTTAGAATTTCTCCGCCACTTTATCCTAGTGAGTTCACTGCAATTATTTTCATGGTGGTCTTCTTGCAAATATTTGTCATCAGTATATATGATGTATAAGTGTACCATGAAATAATATTTCTCTAACTTTTGAACATATGACAAAGACCCATTCTGCCCACTCCTTTCTTTGTTTCTTCAAGGAGTAGAGTGAGATATCTTTCTGTTTATATGTGACTTCCTTATTTCTTCTAGTTTTACTTATAGCAAAAATGTCAAAACTGATATGATTCATGTCCTCTAGCAACATACCTACTTGTCGCTCATTAGACAAGGATCCCACAGTTTACAGATTACACAGATGACCCACAGGTGAGTTTATTAAAGGTCTAAAAACTAGAATTCATAGCTGCTTCTGTCTCTTTCCCCAACCACTTGGCCACCAGCACTATACAAAAAAGAAGGAAGGAGGATCATTTTAAAATGTGCATTTGTTTTATGGATTGGCATAGTCAGAAACATTTTACCACCAGGTGGCTGGTCAGTTATTCAGTTATGTCTCTTTTATTAGCTAGGGTGTTTCTCAGAAAATAGACTCAGTGTATTCCTGAGACTATATGCAACTACATGCAATATTTCCAACTGGATAGAACCTGAAAACTTGAATTCCATTGGCACAGCCATCACAAACCCTGAGTCATCTCTGTGTTACCAAAGTAAAACTTTTGAAAAATTTTTTAATACCATTTAAGGAATGAAATTTAAAATAGCAAGCAAACAACTCTAGTCAAAGGTTTCTTTCATTAATCAGGATGGCCTAAATCTTTTTCACAGTTTGGCTTTTTTTTTTTTAGTTCAGTTATTAAACTTAAGTTGGTGTTTACTGGACTGAAAAATAAATGCTGAATTGCTCAGGAACTCTTTGTCAGTCCAGCGGTCCAGGGACTACAACAGTAATAGTCACAGGGTTTCTGTTTGAACAGGTGCACAAAGGTGTAAGCTGCCAAAGTGGTCTGGAAATGCCAGCAGTAAAATTTCATTTCCATGCCATCTTTACTCAGTGAGGGGCAAGTTTACTGGATCTTTGAGCTGCCACTCAAGAGAAAACCAGTGGGTTTTTTCAAGGCTAGGACATCCAAGTAAAAACTCTGACAAAAAGTCTGAGGATAAATAAATCATGTAAAGTTTCATTAATGCTTAAATCTGTTCCTTTTTTATTTTGCAGTTAGGGAAGAAGGAGAGAGCAGCTGGTATGATAGAAAATATGTTGGATTTAGATTTAGAGGACCAGGTTCAAATCTTAGCTCTTGTCCTTTTTATATAAGGCCTAGAAGTATTTCTATCCTCATTTTACAGATGAGGCAACTGAGACTCACTTTTCCCGGAATTGCACAGCTAGTCCACAATAGTACTGTGTAAAATGCCAGCTCTTTTTGTCTCCAAGTATAATGTTCTTTATGTTGTATAAAATATCCATTCTACATAACCTCATTGCAATATCTTTCTCAAAAGTCTCTAAGTGTTATATGTTACCATATGTAGAATGCCACTGCCAAAGATTTATTTTGTGGGGTTAATTAAGGCCCTTTCTGAAATTTTCTTTAAAGTGAAGACACCCTTTAATTTGGGGGTAGAGAGGGAGGGAACAATGGTGGAGAGCATACATGACATATTCATCGTTACCACATTAGTGTGAATTATTTGATCAGATCCCTTTCCTCCCTTCTCGGATGAAAAAAGTTTCAGAATAAGATTACTAAGTTTGAGTGGGTGAAAGGGAATATATAGAAGCCATGTGGAAATATTCTGACAGTGGAGGAAAAGTGGTAAGAACGAAAGGAACAAGGAAGATGATATGAAGTCAAGTCCTGAGAAGACATTTTTCTTATTTCCTACTTTTATGAACTTGTCTTGGATCCCAGGGGTTGAGAAGGGCCATTCAGTTAAAATAACATGGCTCTTAGAATCTAAGAGGTTATATACCAAAATTCAAAGATGCAACACAGAGCTATAAATGATCATATACAAGACCTAAGAGAAATAAGATCATTCTGTTTATATGGAAATAAACTAAGACTGAAAAACTCAACAAGGTATTGTGATATATACTGATTCAATTCAATTCAGTAAATACTTTCTAAGCATCTTGTGTATGTAAGGCTAGGCACTGTGAAAAATGAAAGGCTGAATGAGGGGAGACAGTAACTATTTCAGCCATCAGAGGACCTGTGTTTGAATCTCAACTATGCCATTTAATATGGGTGTGATTTAGGCGAAATTATTTAAACTATTTAAACCCTTACATCTGTAAAATGAGGGTGTTGGATTAGATTACTTCAAAAGTCTTTCCAGGATTAAATCAGTAATCCTAACTGTTTTCAGAGAAAAGGAAAAAATGCTCTGATAAGTAGAAGACTGTACTTTCTGTTGGGTTGTCAACTTAGCTAATATAGATCCATCTTGGAGCCTCTTGCTTTTCATTTTTAATTGGGAAAATGCATCTGGACCAAAACTTAACGAGAGCCTAGTTTTTGAGAGCTGAGGGAGCAAAGAAACTGGCTTTGGGGGTTTCCTTTTGGGTTCACCTTGAAGCATATAACTCAATGACTCTGACTGCATCTTTGAAGAGTTAAATATTATTCATGGCTCAGGCTAGAGAAACTGTGATGCATATTTGGTTGGTTTGAACTCTAGACTGCTAAGAGGTTTCAGGCTGAGATAGCAAAACCCCTCCTGGTATTAGCCTGGTGCTTCAAAAGAACAGTATCTTCAGGTCACAGTCAGGGCAACACTATCGAGGTTTTTATTTGGCAGAACTCCAGACTTTAACAAACAGCATATGTAGGGCTCCTTAGAAACCCAACTACAGTACAGTATGGAACACAGATGGAATGCAACTTTCCTCTGGACAACCAGAAAAGTTAATGATGCAGTTTTACCCCAAATACAAATTCCTTTGTTTCTTCACCAAAAATGCTATTTTCTTTCACAATAGGTCACGGATCCCTGTCATCAGCTAATAATAGTGAAAATGTATTTTCTTAGATACCTATGGTCCAGCACTGAAAGCTCTGAATTTACATAGACTGAATTCAATTTGAAGGAGATCTCCAAAAAAAATCATACCTCTTTGGTTCTTTTTGCCCCCAACCAAAGAGTCAGCATAACTATATTGAAGACAAGTCATATGTGACTAACCTATTTCCCTTTTTTTTTTATAAAGTTAATCAACTAGTAATGGAACTAGTTACTGAATCAGTTTAGTTACCAAGCTACTCCTGACTAATCCTATAGATCAGGGAAATGTTAGAGCTATAGTTTACCTAGATTTTAGCAAAATCCTTGGTAAAGTACTTTATACTATTCTTGTGGAAAAGATGGAGAAATGTAAGACAATGAGGCAATTAGAAGAATTTAGAGCTGGTTAAATGGTTAGACTCAAAAATTCAGCATTAGTGATTCAATATCAATTTTGTAGAAGGTCTCCAATTGAATACTTTGTGTTAATTGGCTCTTTATAAATAATGAACAATATTGTCTTATAAAGCAGAAATGAAGGCAAAACCAATTTAAAAAAAGAAATAAGAAGATTTTAAGATAAGCAAAATCATCCCAGGGGCATTCAAAGATGAAATGGAAAGACTACAAAGAGAAGAAAAGTGAAAAAAAGAGATACAAAAAGAATTTCAACAAACTATTTTCTCCATCAAGGACAATAGAAACACTATACCTAGACACTAACATCACAATCCCTAAATGCCTAACAGGAGATAGAAATGGCCCTAAAGAGAACAAAAAGACAGGAAAAGCAGGTGGATTGGCCTAAGTATGTGAATGAAGAATGAATGGAGTACTTATTAAGAATTTTGCTATGTGTTGAGCACTCTGTTCAGCCGCGAAATTGCTGTTGTTCATCATTCGATCTTGAAGAGGACCGATGGCGTCAGGAGGATGTCTTGCTTGCAAGTGAATTGTATTTAAGTGAGGCAGAGCTGTGCAAAGTCATTAGCCTCAATCTCTTCTCCACAGTCATCAGAATCTAGAGGCACAGCAAAGATCAGGATGACTGGTGATGGCCCAGCAGGTGCTGAGATACAAATTGAAAAGAAAAGACGGTTCACACCTTCAAGGGGAACATGAGGAAATGGTATCCAAGGAAGGGCATGTTGGTTCAGAAAATTCCTGGCATGGTGAGTGGACAGCAGTAAATCTACTGATACATCCCATCTAGGAACAATGGTAGAGATGATTTGATTACGCTTCATTGTTTCAGAAATAAAGAGAGGGAAGAAGAAACGGTATATGCCTGGAAGCATTTGGTGAGGATCTGGAGAAAATGGCCAGAGAATAGAGAATGAAATGAAGCATAGCTGCGGTTTTCCTGAAGTAGTGGTCGTTAAATATAGTCACCAATCAGCAAAATAGAGCCCCTCAGCAGGAGCTCCCCCAGGATATGGTCTCTGGCATGGATGTCAAAATGGCCAGAAAGGCTGTGAAGGAGATGACTAGAGAATGGGGAAGATAGAGAGAGAAGATTGCTGCTGGAAGCAATCCAATTGTAAACATCGAGGGACTGATTTTCAAGATATCTAAACTAGAGAGAGAAATATTTAAAAGCAATTTCAGACACTTTTTGTATTGGTTGTCGTCCTTAATTCTTGAAGAGGGCCAAAATGACATCACCATGCTAGAGTCAAGTTACAGTGCGTCTGACTGTGCGTGGTCAGACCAACATGAGCTTGGAATGTTCCACCACAGGTTGGGTACAAATAGTCCGCGTGAACATTTGGAGTGGATTCTTTAAAATTGTACATCTCACATTTCTTTTGAGCTGCTTCAACTCTGCTTTGCTCATAGAGCGCAGCACCTTCTTTGATGTGGGCACACCATGCTAAGCAATCTTATGCCAGTGTCTCGCATGGCACACAGTTCCAAAGTTCTTAAGAGAGATCTACAAAAATGATAATACAATAATACATTTAATACAAATAATACAAATATCAACCTACTGTCCCATTTATTCAGAATCTTCTTGAGGGTTACCTATACATGAGCTAAGGGTACCTGCCATAAAGGCATCAGTAGAGATCAAATAAGAATTTGCAAGCAGTACTCAACAATGGGCTTCATCTTTGCCATCTCACAATTAAGTGAAAACTCAGAGATTAAAAATCCCTTCATGCTTATGAAAAAGCATTTGATAAGGTAAAATAAAATGCTGCTCTACAAGCTCTTTTACGTCTCTCGTCCATAAAAAAATAACCCTACTTAATGTTCCTCTGACAATAAACATAAAACAGGTGGATATCTGTTTGCCAAAATTATCCATTACTGTGATAGAAGAGGTCTAGCACAGAATTGAGTTTGAGAAGAATTCCCTGTGGATATTGTGTCTTCCAGGGGCTTCTATTTTGGGATGATGTTGTGCTCAATGCATCACACCCTATGCGTGCAGATCATCTTGAAAGATCACTCAAAGTAATTGAGTAATCATTCAAAGGGTTTTCAGTCGTTCATCCTTGCAGGGAAGATCAAGTGGGTAGAGCATTATCTAGTGCCCAAATTCTAAAACTGAAAAGGAGGAGGGCAGGTTGTATTATTTTCAAGAAACTGAGAAGCTCTTTTTCTGATGTAAAGCTTCTCACAAAAACAAAAGCCCGGCTTTTCAACACTAACATTTGTCCAGTATGACTATGTGGCATAGAGGCATGAAACACTACCGCCTGTAAAAAATTAAAGAGGAATATCACACAAAAGGCAATGGAGAGATAGATACATGGCAGGCATAAGCACACATCAAGATATAATGAACATGGAAGTGTGAGGAAGAAAAAAAATTAAAGAATTTTATGACAGAGAAAGAAGATGCGCTACTCATTTTGCAAGAATGAAGATAACAGACAACCAGAGCGCTCCAATGGTATTCTTTGACGCAAGGAAGAAGCATGGAAGGTTTACAAAATATAATGTGGACCCACATACTGAAGTTTTAGAATATGGTGACCAGAGTCATGCTTAATGGGCAGGCATTGATGGGTTGTGATCTGAATCATTGAAGGGAACACCCAAATTACTGAGTCACTTGAGAGAGTATCGGTGATTTGAAAAAAGGTTTAATTGGCATGCATGTCAAATTTGCACATGGACAGAATCACGGCAGCTATAAAACAGATTGAGTCAGGATCGTTGGAAAGATCACACCAAGACTGCCACCAGACTTCAATCCTGACAAGAACGTGAGACAAAATTCAGACCTGGAACGTTCTACTCACCTGCCTTAAATGAAGAGCTCTTTCCTACTGCTTCTCTGTTTTTTCTGCCTAGACAATTCCTTAATAGTTTGGTAATTACCACTCCTTTTTACTCTCCCTAACCCAGTGAAGCTGAATCCCTGGATATCTGAGAGAAAATCACCCCCAGTATGACCATTTCTTCCTGTCCCATCCATTCCATTTCTACTCCTTCAGTGCCCCACTCTGTAGATCTGCCTATACCATTTGCTATGTTCTTGGAAACTCTTGTTCTTCATTTTAGACCTTTCTTTTGTGTGTTCCTTCCATCTTCTGGTACTCACAGAAATCTGACTACCTATAAATTATGCTGAATTCCTGGACATTTATTCCAGTACTATGCAACCTTTTCTAATTCAACCCTGGCACAATAATTCTGGAGAGGAAATAAAAATATTCCTTGCTTTCTGTTGCCATTTCCTGACTTCTTCTACAACTACCACTCAGTAACCTCTTCTTTGATGTTCATTCTTTCCTCTTTTCTCCCAGTCTAGTTCCTTGTGGTTGCTATCTATTGATCCCCAGATATTTCCCTCCTTTTTTAGAGAATTCATCACCTAACTCACAGTTTTCTTCTCTACCCAAATACCTGTCCTTATATTAAGGTACTTTGACACACATGTTGAACACCCTAACTTCCCAGTTCCTTAATCTGCTCAACACTCATGATGTAGTTCTCTTTGCAATTCAGATACACAAAGGAGTGAGCACATTCAGGATCTCACTACCATCACCAAATGTCCTATGTTTATCTACAATAACTCTAAAATTCACTTATTTAATTATAATCTCTTACTACTTAATTTATTGCTATTACTTACTCCTCCTAAGCCTTCTTATATATAGAATGAATCAGATTATGAACTACTTTAAAAGTCAAACATAGGATTTTATATTTGATCCTGGAAGTAGTAGGGAGACATTGGAAATCATAGAGTAAAAAGTTCAGAAATGGTCAGAACTGTACCTTGATAGCTGAGTAGAGAATGAGTTAAAGTGGGAAGAGACTTGTAGCAGGGAGATTAATTAAATAAACAGCAGACTATTGCAATAGTCCAGGAGTGAGGTAATGAGGGCTCATACCAACAGGACAACAATGTTAGATAAGAGGATACTTTTCTTTCTAATATATGAAATGTTCTGTGAGGGTATGATTGACAAGACTTGTATGGCAGTACCCTCATCAATAACAAGGTAGTTTGCAAGAAGGAAGGGTTTTGGGGAAAAGATAATAAGTTCAGGTTTGAATATGTTGAGTTTAAAGTTTTTATGACACATACAATTCAAGATTCCCAAGAGATAATTGGTAGTGTAAGACTGTAGGATAGGAGAGAAGTTAAGGTTTAATTCCTTGATCTGTTAATCATCATCATAGCAATAAGTAGGATAATCTATGGGAGCTGTTGAGTTCCTAAAGCAAAAATAATACAGAGGGAGAACAGCAATGCTTCTAGGATAGAGCCTAGAGGGACAATCAGTTATCAAGCATAACCTGGAGGAAGATCTAGCAGAGGATATTTAGGAACGGTCAGATAAGTAGGAGAATAATCTGGAGAGAGGCATCATGAAAACCTAAAGAGAATAGAGAACCATGGAGAGGAGAATTGTCAACAGGGTCAAAAACTATAGACAGGTCAAGAAGGATGAGGGCTGAGAATGGGTCATTAGATTTGGCAATTAAGAGATCAGTGATAACTTTGGAGAAAACAATTTTAGTTTAATAATGAGATTAGAAGTCATACTTCAGAGAGTTAAGAAGAAAATGAAAGAGAAGGAAGTAAAGATAATTATTATATATGACCTCTCAAAGAGTTCAGCCACAAAACGTAGAAAAATATAGGATGAAGGCTCATGAGAATGTATAGCTCACTGAGAGGTTTTTTGAGGATTGTGGAGGAAGGTATATGTTTGTAGGCAGCAGTGAAGCAACCAGTAGATAGGGAAAGACTGAAGATAAGTGAGAGGGGGATGATAGGGATGGAATGGGATAAGAGTATTTGTAGTCAATGACCAGCTACAGTTCCAAAAGACTCATGATGAAACATGCTATAAACTTCCATATCAAGGGTGTAGACTGAAACATATTTCCTTTTCTTTCCCTTTTTGTTTGTATTTTTGACATGGCTAATGTGGGAATTTACTTTTCATGATAATTCACATATTTTTTTGCCTTCTCAATAGATAGGAGTGAGAGAAAATTTGGAATTGAAAATAAAACTAATTTTTAAAAATGTTTGTAGAAGAGTTTTTTTTGACAAGTACAAAGGCTATTTCTTTATGGGAGGTAGGAGTAAGTGAGGAGGAAAACATCTGAGTGATGTAAAATGAAAAGGATGGGAGAATATGGTTGTTGTTTGAAAAAAATAAGCTTAGTTCAATCAGTATATTTAATAAATGCAAATAATGTTTATTATGATTCAGTATTCACTAAATGTTTCCCTTAAAAAATTGCTTGGGCACACACCCTGTGAAATGTCCTGTTGCCTATGGCCCTTGCTATCATGTATTCTGAACTAAATGTCCTGTAGGCATCTCAGACTCAGTAAGTACAAAATAGAATTTATTATCCTCCTCATGAACCCATCCTTCTTTCAAACCTACTTTTGTCCAAGCGCCATGATCCTTTTAATCACCCAAGCTTATAACTTGTATTTCATCTTTCGCTCTCCCTAATTCTACATATCAAATCCATTGCCAAGTCCTGTTATTTCTTTCTCTACAATAATTAATCAGTAAACATTAATTAAATTCCTATTATGTGTCATACAAGTTCTGAGGGTAGAAAAAGAGGCAAAAGTCCGTCCCTACCTTCCAGGAGCTTACTGTTTAATGGAGAAGTAGAGGAGTGGTATGATCAAAGCTGTGCTTTAGGAAAAGAACTTTGGTGCCTGAATGTGGGATGGATTGGAGTGTGAGGATAGACCTGAAGCAGGCAGACTCACCAGCAGGCTATTGTATTAATCCAGATGGAAAGTGATCAGGCTCTGCTCTAGCATGGTGGCAGTGTCAGAGTAGAGACGTTGCATGGGTGAAATAGACAGGCCGTGGCAACACTTTGGCTATGGGAGGTGAGGGAAAGTGAAGAGTTAAGGATGATTCCTAGGTTTTGAGCCTGAGGAACTGACAGAATGGTATTGCCTTCTACAGCAGAGGTTCCCAAATTTATTTGACCTACCACCCCCTTTTCAAAAAAAAAATACTCACCACTCTCTTGGAAATCTACTTTCTTTAACCCTTTAATGATTTTTAAAAATCACATAATTTCGAAAATACATAAAATATATATTTTTTGAATGACACATCTCAAACTTAATAATTTATTTTAAATTTGTGGGATTTTTCCAGCATTGAAATTTTGAGGATGCAATTCTGCATTCTTCATGTAAGCATATAGTACAATATTGTAAACAAGACATTACACATATATTTTCCTGTCGATGCATGGCTCACATGCTTACCTGCCAGCACTTGCTTGATAAGACCTGTTGGTAACTGGATTATAACTTGCATTTTGTGTGTTTATTTGAAAAATAATGTAATCACTATGACTTTAATTCTATTACACAACAGATGAAACATGTATAAACATTTTTCAAAATTTTCTTCTCTTCTTTCCTCACACTTTCACCATCCCCTTATTTTTATTCAATGCCCCCCTCAGTTACACCCAAGGCTACTACTGCTCCCTGGATCATTCTGGTTACCATCCCACTTTGGGAACTCATGGAGAAAGATAAAAAATGCTGGTTTAGACATGGTAAGCTTAAGATATCTACTAGACATCCATCTTGAGATGTCTGAAAAGCGCTTTCAGATGTAAGATTAGAGACCGACAGAAAGGTTCAAGCAGGATAGGTAGATTTGAGAATCACTGAAGATTCACTGGGATAGGAAGAGTATGACAAGATATGAGGATAGTCATCATTTAGTGTAGAAGCCACTTTTACCAACACTTGTTGGAGATTGGACTGGAGGCAAGTGTAGCATAAGATGGGAAGCATGTAGTCCTTTCAAAGGGTGGAGAGTCAGGAGGAAAAGTATTCAACAGATAATGGAAGTTGAATCTGCTGCACATAAGGGGAAAGAAGTCCCATTCCCCACTGATTTTCTTCTTCTGCATCCCTCAAATGTGCAGAGGAGAACCTGAATTGAAAGGGTTCAAAACACTTTGCACCAGAGGTTCTCCAGATTGGGCTGGTAGCAGAAGGTGGAAGTTGCCTTGTGCTGGCACAGATGGAGATCATTTCTTTAGAAGATGGAGAAGTCCTTTGGGGAGGATGAGAAACATCTGGTCTCTTGTCACCTTCCTTCTGGGAACATGCTGTACCTAGCAGGATATGGAAAGCACAGAGCAAGTCATCAGAAGAACTCTTGGTGCTTCTTCTATTTTTACTCTCCTTCTACTCATAATCACCATTCTAATTCAGTCCCTTATAGCCTCTCACCAGATTTTTGCCATAGAAAAGAATTGGTGTTCTTGCTTCAGATTTCTCTATCTACTGTAGACAATCATCTACTTAGATTCCAAAATTATTTTATGTAAGTGTAGAACTGACAAACACACTCTCCCTGCTTCCCCTCACCCAATAAACTCTGTTACCTCCAAGATCACATGTAAACTCCTCTGTTTGGCATTTCAAGCTCATCACAACCTGGTCACCACTTTCTTTTCCAGTGTGATTACACATTTATTCCTTCCACATATCCCGAAATCCAGTCAAATTATCCTTTCTGTTCCTCACACATGACATTAAATCTCTGTACTCCTAGTACTTGGAGGCAATTTCCTCTCCACTTTTACCTCTTGGAATCCCTTTTCCAGTCAAGAATCAATTCAAGCTCTATCTTCTTAATAAGGCCTTTTCTCTCTCTATACCTGCTAGTACCTTTGCCCTACAAAGATTATCTTTGTATCTGTTCTGTATACATTCTCTACATACCTGTGTCCACCATTAGAATGTAAGTCCTTGAAGTTAGGACCTATTTCACCTTTGTCTTTGTATCCCCAGTGCCTAACTAGTACTGTGCCTGACACTTAATAGAACATTAAAAATAATATATTGAAGGATGGAAAGATTGATGACACAAAACAAAATAGGAAAATTAACATGCTCAATGATGAGTCATCCTCCAAAATCTTTGTAAACTTGAACATTGGGCTGAATCCAATAAGATGAGGTTCAGCAGGGATAAATATAAGGTCTTACATCTTGGTTGAAAAAATCCACTTCAAAAGCAGAGAAGGGGAGAGGCATAATTACTCAGCAGTCTGTCTGAAAAAGTCTGGTGAGTGTAAATGGCCTTTAAACTCAACCATGTAAAATGAGCTGGAGAAGGAAATGGCAAACTACTCCAATATCTCTGCCAAGAAAACTCCAAATGGAAGCACCAAGAGTCATACACAACTGAAAAATGACTGAACAATAAAAACCCAACAGGATAAAGCAGAGCAATGTGACAGCCAAAAAACTTGATACAACTTTGGATCAAATTAAAAGAAGCACGGCTCTTGCTGATAAGGAGATGCTAGTCCTACTACTTTTTTCTCTGGGCCCTATCATTTGAAATATTATATTTAACTTTTTATATCCGAGTTTTAAAAGGACATTGAGAAAACAGAGAGCACATACAGAATGGCAACTGCAGTGATGAAGGGCCTTGAATCTGTGTCCTATGAAGGGAGGTATAAGAAATATATATATTTCTTATATATATAGAGAGAGAGAGACAGAGAGAGACAGAGAGAGACAGACAGAGATAGATAGATAGATAGATAGATAGATAGATAGATAGATAGATAGATAGATAGATAGATAGATATGGAATTTCTTTCATGCATTGAACAAAATTGCCTTTAAGGTCCCTTACAAATCAAATATTATTTGTGATACTGTGAAATGGCATACTGGCGGTACTTTTGAGCACATCATCATCATGTCTCAAGTTCTGGATTTCTCTCTGGGTTTCACAGTATTGGTGATTATTCAATTACCCTCTCTCCCAGATAGTTTTCCCAGGATCATATTCTATTCCTTCCAAGATGCTGCAACAGTTTCACCTCAGGATTTTTAAAGATATTGACAAAATTGACAATTCTTTGGGAGTGTCTAAGAGTTCTCATTTGTATTACCCTGGTTGTTACAGGCCCTTCTAGTATACAAGAAGAAATCAAGAAAGGTTCCTCTAGGCTCACAGCTATCTTGATACTAATATTTGCAAAGAACTGCACCACCACCACCACCACCCCCAATGGAAAAAATAAAACAAGAACAAATAATTGAAATAAAATGTTAAAATGACAGAAAAAAATCTTTTAAAAAGGATAAAACAGCAACAAAATTCTGCCCCCAGATGATATACTCATGTGGTTCAGTTTTGAGGTTTTTCTTGTCTTATACCTTGCTATGTGTATTAATAATGTATTTTCACTTATTGTTAATGTAGTTTTGCTTCTTAATGGGAAGATCTTTCCCATCCATCAATTGACCCCAATCTGCTTAAGTTATATAAAAGCCTGAGTCAAGTTACATGGAATAAGAAGGGGTAGAAAAGGAAGAGGCACAGCTGGAAAGAGCTGAGAGGAAGTCAGTCTGAGAGCAGTCAGAGCTGGGAAAGGTAGCTGGCTAGCATGAGTGAGAGAGTTTGTTTGTGATTTGTTTAAGGGAGCTGGTTTGTGGGAAGCCTACCAGAGGGAAGGTTTGGGGCTAGTGTTACCCTCTGCGTTGTTATTGCGTATAGACTTCTTTATTGCTACGATGGATGTCGCTTTCTGGTATTGGGATTTGGCTTTCTTGTATCTGGAAAAATGTTTTGGTTCTGTCTTTCGTATGGAGAATCTGTTGTATTTTGGGATTCAGGACTGTGCAGGCATATTCATAAGCACCATAGGCACTATGAATATCATGTTGGTGCTACACTGTATCAAGTAGTTTAACTTCAAAGAAAGTTGAACAATTCCAAATGAGGTGCCAAGACTTAATCTATAGGCTAACATCTCATGATTTGTCTTTATATAAGCAAGTTCAATCTTGGAGTCATTTCCAGTCTATTCTCTGTTCTCTTAGGATTTCTCTAACAACCTAACTCTTTTCTAATAAAAGATCCCTTTTTATAGACTCATTACAAAAGATAATTCTGATCCACAAGAGTCTGATCCAGTTACATCTTACACAAAGGCTGATTTAATAATTCATCTTCAATGTCCTGTGAATGGGTTTAAAAGTAGTCATGTCTTCCATATTTGAATGAGAAAAATGGACATGTTCACATCATCCATAAAAGTAACCATAATTCTAAGAGAAGGCTTACCTCTCTTGTAAACTCATAATATTGATATGATTCTTCTGATCTACTGTCTGTCCTTGAAAATGGATAAAGGAGTTACAAAATATTCCAGTCAGAAGGGATCTCAGAGATCATATAATCCAGGTACCTCATTCTATAGATGAGAAAACAAAGTTCTTGAGAGTTGAAGTGACTACTGCTACCTAAGAATATGATCTTCCATGAGTCACTTTAGTCTCAACAGGTCTGTTTCTTTATCTGAAAAAATTAATAATTTGAAACAAATGACCTTTAAGATTCCATCTTTACATGTGCCTTAAGACCTAACCCTGTTTGTCCTCACTGTGATGGCCAGTCCTTTCACCCTGGAATTCTTTGTCAGGTCAGCACCCCTGCATTGGCTACATCCTTTTTCTTTCCCTGTTTCAACTTTGGTGAATCAACTCAATTCTGTACTCAAACCCATCATGACTTGTCCCATCATCATTTTATTCTTACTATCTGCCAGCTTTGTTCCTATTCATGTGCTGTTGAAAAGAATTGGAAAAAAAAATCACAAAACTGCTAATTAAGTCTATTACATTTTTATATTACATAATCTCAACTAGACCTTCACTCTAGCAAGGCAGTCCTTTTATAATTTCTCTCATCAGTTCACTATCCCACTCAGAAGAATGGCTGTTCTAAAGCTTTTTATACCTGTCCAGTCCTCCTTGGCACCCCATCTCAGCTGAGAACCTCATTTCATACTTTATCAAACAAAATTTAGATCATTTACTTAAATTGCTCCATTGTCTCTCCTCCACATTTCACACCACTAAAACTTTCACAATGATTTCCTTCTTTACTACTGACTCCCACGAGTATGTGGTCTTTCATTTTTCCTAGGCAACCGCCTTTATATAAGCCACTGATCCTATCTATCACGTCCTGATCTTCAGCAAATTTCCCCCATGTGCTAATCTTCAATCTTGCCCTGCTGCTCCCTCATCCTTAAACAAACAAACAGAACCACTCACTTGAAAAATAAGACCATCTCCCCTTGCTGTTTTCCCATATCTCTTCTCCCTTTCTTAGCTGGTATTATTCAGTCATGTCTGACTTTTCATGACCCCATTTAGGGTTTTCTTGGTGAAGATACTGGAATGGTTTGCTATTTCCTTCTATGGCTCATTTACAGATGAGGAAACTGAGGCAAACAAGGTTAAGGGGCTTGCCCAGGGTCACACAACTAGTAAGTGTCTGAGGTCAGATTTGAACTCAGGAAGACTTCCTGACTTCAGTCGCAGTGCTCTATCCACTGCACATCTAAACGCCCTAAGAGAGCCATTTCATTTAATGCTTGCATTTCTTCTCCCTCACTCTCTTCTAACTCCTCTGAAACCTGACTTCTGACCTCCTCACTCAACTGAAACGACTCTCTCCAAAATTACCAATTACCTCTTAATTGAGTAATGCAGTAGCCTTTTTCTCAGTCCTCATCCTTCTTAACCTCTGTGTAGCCTTTGATACTGTCAGTCACTATCTCTTCCTGTAGAGTCTAACCTTTCTAGGTATCTATAACACTGATCTTTCCTACCTATCTGCCCAGTCCTTAGTTTCCATTGTTGATCTTCAACAATATTATGCCCAATAACTATAGGTGTCCTTGGCTCTCTTTTCTTCTCCCTCTATACTATTACATTTAAAGATCAACTCAGCTCGCATGAGTTCAATTATCTTCTCTATGTAAATGATTCCCAGACATAATATATATGTATGTACACATGTATATATTCATGTTTATATGTATAGATATATGTGTGTTTGCATACATATGTGTATGCATGTATGTATATCCAGATCTACTCTTTCTCCTGAGCTTGTGTTAAATCTCCAGTTGCCTTTTATACATCAGAAAATGGATGTCCCATAAGCATCTAAAACCTAACCTATCCTCAACAGAACTTAACATATCCCACCCCAAATTTCCTGTCTTATTATTATTGAGGGTACTACTATCTGTCTTGTCACCCAGACCTGCAACCACAGTGTCATCCTCTACTCCATTTTTTTCCCTTCACATAACCAACTGATTTTCAAATTTTAAACTTTCTACCTTCCCAACATTTCTCATATAGATCCTTTCCTCTTTACTCACATAGCCACAACTCTGATACAGGTTCTCATTACCTCACACTTAGACTCTATCTATAACCTCCTAATTTCATCCCTACCTTATATCTCTCCCTACCCCAATCAGTTACTGAAGTGATTTTTCTAAAGCACATGTGTACACTACTCCCACTGCTCAAAAAAATTTTAGTGGCTCCATATTACCTCTAGAAGCAAAAATAAAGTTCTCTGATATTGAAAATCCGTCAAAACCCATCTTTCCTACTTTTCCAGTCTTCATGAACTCGAATCACCTCGATGATCCAGCTACACCAGTCTATTGGTTATTCCTCCCTGATGACACTCCACTTCCTTTCTTTGTGCTTTTCCATAGGCTATTACTCATGCCCCACCTTATTTCCACCTTTTTGTTGGCCTGGATTGCTTCAAGACTCAATGCATATTTCATAGTCTTCAGAAGACATGTCCCATTCCCCCAACTGCTAGTGCCTTTTGCTCTGTGATTATCTTCTATCTACTCTGTATATATCTTAGATATGCCTAGTTTTACCTAGTTTCTTCTCCATTAGAATATGAGACCTTGAGGTCCTGTTTTTGCTCTCTTTATATCCTCTGAGATTAGTACAATGCCTGACATATAGTAAGCACCTAAAAATTCTTAGTGACTAGTTTAATTCCTTAGTTTAAATATTGCCTAATTTACTCAAAGTCACACAGTTAGTGGTAGCACCAGAACACAAGATCTCCTATCAGTCCTTGAATTTCAAAAATACTGTGTTGAGTTTATTTAGCACATTTACTCTGCATAACAAGTAGAAGGACATACAGTTAAATGGAAGGATAGCTCAGCTTCTCCTTGGGGAGGTAAATAAAGAACATGGTGGCAATAATCTTTTCATGCACCCTAGGGCAATGAAAAATGCAATTCCAAAGGATATTTATTTAGCTCATATTCTCATGCTCCTTACAAGTATTTTAAAAAAAATCACTGTGAAATAATTGCAGCTTATGAAACAACATCTATTGCAGAGTATAAGAAATTATATAAAGAACTTGAAATGACCTTGTAAATTAAATTTATATATATTTAGCTATTCAGTGACTTCAATGCAAATAGGGGAGAAGGTGAGAATGATAAGGATCAAGAATAATAAACAAGAGGTCAAAAGCACATAAATTACATGTTTCACCATTCTATATCATGAATAAGTTCTCAGAAAAAAATTAGTAAGCATTGGGTATGAACAGCAATGGACAACATCAAGAGAGATGAAATTGATTAGATTTGAAAGAACAGGAAATGAATCATTGCTGATGTGAAACTCATTCCTGAATCAGCTCTTAATAGTCATATAATCAATTTTTTAGAGCAAAGATCAAAATTAGTAGGAAGCTAGAAAAAGATTAAAATTTGACAAAAGATATGGTCTGTAATTAAAACTATACCATCTCGACCAACTTAGACAAGCTATTAATTATGAGAAATGACATGTAGAAAGAATTACATACATAATACTTTCAACAGAAGTTTAATTGATATAAATCTATTGCCAAAACAATGAGATTAAAAGACCCTAAGTGGAGCTAGCCAACATTTGGCCTACTTGCCAATTATATAAATTTCAAGGCCAAGATCAATAATTATTTAGAATATAAGATTATTTATAAAATCTTAGAGAAAGAAAAAGATGATAGAAAATTATGAAGTATCATTATATAAAACAAAGAGAAGCAGTAGAAGCTAAAACCCCATCTAAAGAAAGTTTTGCAAAACCTTTGACTAAGGAAAATTATAATGTAGGCATTTAACATGGAAGGAAGAAAATAAATAGGAGAAAATGGAAAAATTCTGCAAATATGGTTACAAAAATCTTTCACATCAAGGACAATAGAACTGTCACCTTCAGACTTTGATATTAAAGCCCTAGATATGCCGATAGAGGAGAGAGCAAAGGCATGAAAAAAAAAACTACATAAGACTAAAAAATAGATAGAAGGGGTACATTCTAGAATAAACACAGTTGAGAGATTTGAAGAATCAACATGGCTCTGAAGAGGGAACAATAGTGTGTGTGTTGAGGGAAAATCTTGGAAATAAAAACAATGAGTGAATCAAGAAAATTAGACAAGGAGAAAAATCAACAATTACTAACTTTTAACTCTATATTCCCATCTGTATAAAATTTTTATGAGAATTATCTACATACACCTTGAGGATGACATTAATGAAGGTATTAAAAGAGAATCGGCAGATTTTTGTAACCCATACTCCACAGTAGAACACATCTTAACCATTATATAATTGATTCAAAGATGTATGGACTCAGGGGATCAACAGAGTGGTGAACTAGACACTTCCCCAAATCTCATGACCTCTCCAACTTCTCGAAAATAAGAATTATTGTGCACAAGGTAAACTAATTTCATATTATTTGCACAGGTTAATATGCCAAAAATTCTAGAGGCAAGAGTAAAAAATGAAATACCATTTAAAATCACTACAAAATTCATAAATATTTGGGAATCAATTTATAAATTTGCAGAAAAATACTTGCATAAATTTAATTACAGAGTGTTCCTTAAAGAGATAACACAAATAACTGGAGCTAGTTACATTGCTCATAACTGGGACATTGCAATACAATAAAAATATTAATAATATCAAAGTTAATTTATATGTCTTAGTGTAATACTAATCAAACTATCAAAGGAATATTATTATATAGAGCTCGATAAACAAAAATTTAAAATTCATGTGGACGAACAAGAGGTCTAGAATGTCAAGGGAAGTAATGAAGAAAAAAGAAATAAATGGAGAGGAACACTTTCAGAAATTATACTATATTATAAAGCAACAGTCATCAAAACTATTTCATATTATCTAAAAATAGATCAATAGTCTGGACAGACTAGATAAGGGAGAACCAGAAACAATAGAACTCCAGAACCCAGTATTCCCTAAACTAGAAAATATAAATTACTTAGGAATGAACGACCTATTTGATAATAACTGTGGGGAAAACTAGAAAGCTACCTGAAACTTATCTTAGATATTTCTCCAAAAAATCAATATAGATATGTTACCTTTTAATATTAAAGATTATACCATCAAAATCAGAAGAGAAATAAGTCATATACTTTTTTATTTGATAGTATTTTTTTCCAATTGCATGTGAAGACCATTTTCAACATTCATGTTTTGAAAGATTTTGAGTTTCAAATTTTTCTCCTTTCCTCTTCCCCCTCCCTAAGACAAGTATTTTAATATAGATTACACATGTGCAATCAAGGAAAACATATTTCCAGATTAGTCATGTAAAAATAAATAGGAAAAAAACAATTAAAAATAGTGAAAATAGTATAATTTGATCTATATCCATTCAAATTCCATTGGTTATTTCTCTGGAAGTGGATAGTATTTTCTTTCATGAGTCTTGGAATTGTCTTGGATCAATGTATTGCTAAGAACAGCAAAGTCAGTCCCAATTGATCCCTGCATAAAATTACTATTACAGCGTTCTGCTCACTTCACTTAGCATCCAGATTTTTCTGACATCCACCTGCTTTTCATTTCTTATAGCATAATATAGTATTCCATTATGTTCATATACCACAACTTGTTCAGTCATTCCCCAATTGATGAGTATCCTCTCAATTTATAGATCTTTGCTACTACAAAAAGAGCTACTATAAATATTTTTTGTACATGTAGGTCCTTTTTTATGATCTCTTTGGAATACAGACCTAGCAGTGGTATTTCTGGATCAAAAGGTATGCACCATTTGATCACCCTCTGGGTATGGTTTCAAATTGTTCTCCTGAATGGTTGGGTCAGTTCACAACTCCACCAACAGTTCATCAGTGTCCCAATTCTTTTTTTCCATTTCCCCTCCAGCCTTTGTCATTTCCTTTTCTGTCATGTTAGCCAATCTGATATATATGAGGGGTATCTCAGAGTTGTTTTAATTTGCATTTCTCTAACCAGTCATGATATAGAACATTTTTTTCATGTCTTTTGATAACTTTGATTTCTTCTTCTGACACCTTCCTGTTCATATCCTTTGACCATTTGTCAACTGGGGATTACTTCTTATTTTTATGAATTTGGCTCTGTTCCCTATATTTTTTGAGCAATGAGGCCTTTATCAGAGAAACTTGCTATAATATCCTCTCCCCCCTGCAGTGTCCTATTTTCCTTCTAATTTTGGCTGTATTTGGTTTGTTTTGTGGAAAAACTTCCTAATTTCATGTAATCAAAATTATCTATTTTACTTCCCATAATCTTATCTTTTATTTGGTCCTAAACTCCTCCTTTATCCATAGATCTGACAGGTATGTTTCCATGGTCCCTTTATTTCTAAATCATTTATCCACTTTGACCTTTTCTCAAAGTACAGTATGAGATGTTGGTTCAGGCCTAGTTTTCTGCCAAACTGCCTCCCTGTTTTCCCAGGAATTTTTGTCAAATGTTGAATGTTTAGCCCCAAAACTTGAATCTTTGGGTTCAAGAAATACTAAATTATCATGGTCATTTACTACTGTGTATTATATACTTAATCTAATAACTGATCCCCTACTCTTTTTCTTAACCAGTACCAGATTGTGTTGATGATTACCACTTTGTAATATAGTTTAAAATCTGGAACTGCTAAGCCACCTCCCTTTGTTTTTTTATTTTTTTATTGATTCCCATAATATTCTTCTATTTTATTTTTTCAGATGAAATTTATTGCTATTTTTTCTAGCCTCACAAAATAAATCTTTGATAGTTTGATTGGTAGGGCACTAAATAAGTAAATTAATTTAGATAGAATTTTCATTTTATCAGTTTGACTTGGTTTACATCTTAGCAATTACCATTTCTATAATTGTTTAGATCTGTTTTTATTTCTGTGAAGAGCGTTTTATAGTTTTGTTGCTGTTTGTCATTTTCAGAAATTTCTGAATCTTTGTGACCTTATTTGGGGTTTTCTTGGTAGAGAGACTAGAGTGGTTTGCCATTTCCTTCTCCAGCTCATTTTAAAGCTGAGGAAACTGAGTTGTGTGACTTGCCCACAGTCCCACAGCTAGTAAGTGTTTGAAGCCAGATGTTCATATAATTCCTTGGTTTGTCTTGGCAGGTAACCTCCCAAGTATTTTATACTATCTGCAGTTATTTTAAATGGAATCTCTCTTTCTAGCTCTTGCTGCTGGGTTTTGTTGGCAGTATATAGATATGATGATTTATATTGGTTTATTATATATCCCATAATTCCATTAAAATTATTGTTTCAACTAGATTTTTTGTTGATTCTCTAGTTTCATCTAATCATACCATTACATCATCTGCAAAAAAATGACAATTCTGCTTCCTTTTTTCATTTATTTTTCATTTTTCTAATTTTTTTCTTTTTTTTCAGTTTGAAATATTTTTCCCCTTTATTTTTTTTTGCAATATGGCTAATATGGAAATATGTTTTCATGACTTCACAGGTATAATGGTTATTATATTGATTGACTTCTCTATGGGTTGGGGAGATGTTAAAGGTATGAAGAGAATTCAGAGCTCAAAATTTTTAAATTAATGTTAAAAATGTAACTGGGAAATATGTAAAACATAAATAAAAATATATAAAAAATAAAACAATTCTGAGTTTCCATATCATGTCCAGTAAGTTGGCCAAAATAAAAAAAAGTTCTGTTTCTTCATCGCTTCATTTTATTCCTTCAATTTCTTTTTCTTGTCTTATTGCTATAGCTAGCACTTCTAGTACAATATTGAGCAATATTGGTGATATAATGGACTTTACCTATTTTTTTCAAATAGTTTATATTATTGGGATTAATTGTTCCTTGAATGTACAATAGAATTCTCTTGTAAATCCACCTGATCCTGAGATTTTTTCTGAAGGACTTCATTGGTGGCTTCCTCAATTTCTTTTTCTAAGATGGAGTTATTTAAGTATCCTACTTTCTCATCTGTTACTCTGGGTAGTTTATATTTTTGTAAATATTAATCCATTGCATTTAGATTTTCATTTCTATTGGCATATAATTGGGCAAAATAACTTCTGACGTTTGCTTTAATTTCATCTTAATTGGTGGTTCATTCACCCTTTTTATTTTTGATACTGGTAATTTGGGTTTCTTCTTTTTCTATAATTAATTTATTTTTAGTTTTCAATACTCACTTCCATAACATTGTGAATTTCAAATTTTCTCTCCCTCCTTCTCCTCAACCTTCCCCAAGATAGCATACAATCTGATACAGGGTCTATTTATTCATACTAAATATATTTTCACATTAGTTATGATGTAAAGAAAAATTAGAACTGATGGGAAGAATCACAAGAGTTTCTTCTTTTTTAAATTAGATTAAACTATGGTTTTTACATTTTGTTCATATGTTTGTTTTATAAAACCATTTCTGAGGTTGAGGTTGATTTATTAATTCAATGTTTGTTTGCTTTTTAACTTTCACTTTTATTAAATTCTCCTTTGATTTTCAGGATTTTCATTTTGTTATTTAGTTGGGAATTTTTAATTTGTTCCTTATGGGCTTATTTTTAGTTGCTTGTCCAATTAATTGATCTGCTCTTTCTCTCTTTTACTGATGTATGCATTTAGAGATATGAATTTTTCACTAATAACTGTGTTGGATGCATCCCACAAATATTGGAGTATTGTATCATTGTTATTGTTCTATTTAATGAAATTATTATGAAATTAGTTTCTAACAAAAGGAGACCGTGGTTAGAAACAAAAGAGGCTTTAGAGGAGGGACAGGAGAGAGAGACAGAGAATAACAGAAAGAGAGACACAGGAGAAGAAAACAGGATGGATAGAAATACACAGTAATCATGACTGAATTAGACTGTGTCTAATTATTAGAAATTAGTTTCTATGAATTGTTCTTTAACCCATTCATATTTTAGGATTAGATTACTTAGTTTCTAGTTAGCTTTTAATCTATGTTTTCACAGAACTTTATTAATGTATTCTAATTACATTATGGTCTGACAATGGTGCATTTAATATTTCTGCTTTTCTGTATTTGTGTTATAACATTTTAATACCCTCATGCATGGTCAATTTTTTTAAGGTGACATGCACAGTTGAGATAAAAAGGTATACTTCTTTCTGTTCCCATTCAATTTTATCCAGAGTTCTATCATATCTAACTTTTCTAAGATTCTGTGTGTGTTCATCCTTTGTTGCCGAAGAAGACCATGCCATCAGAGAAATAATGACATGATTTGCACTTGACTTTGTTTTTGAGTGAGGAAAGTCTGTGCAAGGTTACCAGCCTCACTTCTCCTCCAGAGTCATCTGAATCCACTGACCAGATATTCATCAGGATGACTGGAGATGACCCAGGATGAGGCAATTGGTATTAAGTGACTTGCCCAAGGTCACACAGCTAGTGACTGTCAAGTGTCTGAGGTGAGATTTGAACTCAGGTCCTCCTGACTCCTGCCCTAGTTCTCTATCCACCTAGCTGCCCCTCTAAGATTCTATTGATCTCCTTGACTTCCTATTTATTTTTTGGTTAGATTTATCTAATTCTGATAGGGGAAGGTTAAGGTCCCTAGCTAATATAGTTTTCCTGTCTATTTCCTCCTGGAATTCATCTTGCTTTTCCTTGGATGCTATATCATATGGTGCATATATGTTTAGTATTGCTATTACTTCATTGCCTATACTTAGTTTTAGCAAGATTTAGTTTCCCTGCTTATTCCTTTAGATTAAGTCTATTTTTGTTTTGCTTTGTCTGAAATCATGATTGCCACCCCTGACTTTTTTACTATAGCTAAAGCATAATGAATTTTGCTCCAGCTTTATTTATATATATGTTTCTTTCTGATGCAAAGATAGTTCTTTCAAACAATGCATTGTTAGATTCTAGTTTTTCTAATCCATTCTGCTATTTACTTCTGTTTCATGAGTAACTTCGTCCCATTCACATTCACAGTCATGATTACTAACTGTGTATTTCTATCCATCCTGTTTTCTTCTCCTGTGTCTCTCTTTCTGTTATTCTCTGTCTCTCTCTCCTGTCCCTCCTCAAAAGTCTCTTTTGCTTCTAACCACAGTCTCCTTTTATATGCCCTGCTTTTTCACACCACATCTTTTCCCTCCCTTACTTCCTTGTAGTGAAGATAGATTTCTATTATCAGCTGACTGTGTGTATGTATGTATGTATGTATGCATTTTCCATTTTTGAACCTGTTTAGATGTGAATAAGGTTCAAGTGCCCATCTCCCCCTCAACCATTTTCCCCTCCACTGTAAAAGTTTTTTCTTGTGTGCCTCTTTTATATGAGAAAACTTTCCCCATTCTTCCTCTCCCTTCCTCTTCTACCCAAACATCCCTCTTTCTCACCTATCCATTGTCACATGATTCCAACATAATCAATTTGGAAATTCCCATACTCCCTTTTTATGTATAATCCTTCTACCTGCCCTAATGAAGAAAAACTACTTTGAAGATACATGTATCATTTTTTCATATAGAAAGGTAAACAGTTTAACCTTATGATTTCTCTTTTATGTTTTCCTTTTTGTGTTTCCCTGGAGTCTTGTATTTGAGAGTCAAATTTCCGATTCAGCTCTGGTCATTTCTTTAGGAATGCTTGAAAGCCCTCTATTTCATTAAATATATTTTTTTTCTCTGAAAGGTTATATTCAGTTTTGTTGGGTATGTTATTCTCAATTGTAATCTCAGCTCTTTTGCCTTCTGGAATATCATATTCTAAGATATCTACTCCTTTAATGTGGTAACTGCTAAGTCTTGTGTTATCTTAATTTTTGCTCCATGGTATTCAAATGTTTTTGGCCTAAAAACTTTGGAATTTGACTATAATATTTCTTGGAGATTTCATTTTGGAATTTCTTTTTGGTGACGTTGGTGAATTCTTTTAATTTCTATTTTACCTTCTGGTTTGATGACAGGGCAGTTTTCCTTGACAATTTCTTGAAATATAATGTCTAGACTTTTTTTAATCATGACTTCCAAAAAATCTAATAAATCTAAAATTCTCTCTCTTTGATCTATTTTCCAGGTCAGTTGTTAAATGAAATAGTTCACATTTTCTTCTATTTTCATATTTTTTCTTTGTATCATTATTTTTTGATGTCTTATGATGTCATTAACTTCCACTTGATCAAGTCTAATTTTAAGGAATTATTTTTTTTCTGTGATTTTTCAACCTTTTTTTCCATTTAGGCAGTTCTAGGCTTTTTTTTGTTTATGCCTCCTTTACCAAGCTGATCATTATCTTTTCATAATTTTCTTCCTTTGTTTTAATTTCTTTACCAAATTTTTTTCTCTATCAATCTTTTTTTTTTTAATTTGAAAATCACCTTTTAGCTCTTCCAAGAATTCTTGTTGAGTTTTGCCCAATTCACATTTTTTTTTGTTGAGGCTTTCCTTGTAGCTATTTTGACTTCATTGTCTTCTTCTAAGTTTGTGTCTTGACCTTCCCTGTCACTATAATAGCTTTTTATAGGAAGGTTCTTTTGTGGTTGTCTGCTCATTTTTTTCCCCATCCTTTTCCTGATTTGGAACTTTATGTTAAAGTTAGACTCTGTTTCTGGTATGGGGAGGTAGGGTACTGTCTTAAGCTTCTAGCTTTAAGCTTTTTCATGCTGCTTTTAGAGCTAGTTCTGACTGAGTGTTTGGAAGTTTATGGATGCTTCCAAGTTGGTGTATCTGGGGAGAAGTGTGATCATTGGTTGTCTGGTCTAAACTCTGGTCTTTGCTCAGGAAGGGTCCCAATCCCTTGTCATTGCAATTGATATTATTCCTTAGGGCCTCTGTTCCCTTGGGACCAGAAGCAATACTGCTATTCTAGGACCCTGATCCCTATGGCCAGAAGCAATACCACTGTGCAGGGATTCTACTACCTCTTGATGAAAAGTGTTCCTCCCTGCCCCCAATATATGACCCAGATAAGGGTATAGGCAATGGCAAACAGAGTCTGGTCTTTCATCCAGTACTCACAAAAGTTCCCCAGTAACTTCTTTCTGACCAGTTACTAAGTCCCCTTACCATCTCTGGCTTGAGGAATCACAAAACTGCTACGACTTCTGTCACCTCCACCTAGTCTCACTACTGATATTTCCTCCCCCACAATCTCTTTTTGATCTTCTGTATTGTTTCAGAATAGAAGAATGTCTCACTTTCACATTTTGTTGACTCCGCCATTCCAAAATTTGATTTGAGGTGGTATTTTGCAGTTGTTTGGAGGGGAAAATTGAGAGACTTTAGCTGAGTGCTTTCTTTGCTCTGCTCTCTTTCTTCTACCCCAATTAATCCAAGTCACATATTTGCATACTTATGTGCAGGAGATGTGTTCTTGATCTAACAAAGAAGAGGGGAAATTACAAAAGACAAAATAGATCATTGATTACATGAATCTGAACTTTGAATAGAGAGCCTGTGTGCTTCTCTATTATCCTTGTAATGGACTTAGTTGTAGAAAAAGGCATGCATTTTTTGTTTGAGCATCATCATGTGGGTTCATTTTACTTGACTATGCTAATGTGTTACAAAGTTTTCTTTCTTTCTGTTTTTAAATTGGTAACTAAGAAATTGAAAAAGAAGGGAGGAATATTCTCCTCTTGCTGGACTATAACTGGTAATTCCAAGACCCATTGCCTGCAAAGACAAAATAAACCAATATATTTTTAGGTTGTCTCCTTTTAGAACATGCCAACCCATTTTACTTTGGTGGATGTAATATTCTGGTGAGTTCTCAAAGAGGACTGAATTAGAGGTAGCAAAAAAGAAATATAATTAAATCTTATGGTTTCAAGCATAGAGATTTTTATGTAAACCCTATAATTATATACTAAGATGCAGTAGGTACCTAGCCAGTCATAAATGTATCTGTACATATTTCCAAATATATAGGCACAATATGAATTCATTTTATAATATGATATATCCAGAGGAATGAAAAAATTACTAAAGTGAAATTTCATTCCATGTGAATTTCTGAGGTCCCTATAAAGATTGTCAGCATTAATGAAATCTTCCCCCTACACTAGAGATTTGCCTTCTTCCCAGGTTCATGTTCAAAGCTCATCACTGGATATGACAAGGGAGAGTAAGTACAAGACTTATTAGTTTGGATTTTCTTTCCCAAGCCTCATAGCCTGCTTTATGGATTGACATAGTTATCCTTTATTACTTAAGTTACCTTATTAGAAATTCCTCTTTGATCTGAACATAGATCACAGATGATGATGATGACAAAGGCTTAAATAAAACTTTAAATGTGTCTTTAACACCTAACATTTTCAAATTATTTCATAATGTAATTAGGAAATATTGGACAAGGACTTGAAGACTTCACACAATGGAAAACACTAGTTTAATGAGCTTTTTGCTTTTTGAAGAGGAGAAAAAGGTTGCTCATTTCTCATCTCCTTTCCTTAACAACTGAATCCAGATATTATGGGCTCACAATCCCATAAATATACTAAGGAATTATTTTCAGCACAGGCATGAGACATTTGGTTCATTATAACATCTCATTCCTCCTGCTAGCCTTTCTCCTTTTCTTTGAATGTAGTATCCATGATTTAATATGAACAAAACAAAATCACTCCAATTCAAGTTGGAACTTAGAAGCAACTATAATTTTAATATTTCTCTGAGGGTAGAAAGATGTATTTGGGTAAAGATTTTTAAAAGTGGCATCTGCCCTTCTCACTTGAATGCTGCCAACTTGGTATTCATACTCTGTGTGGATGTTGGCCATTACCCTATTTTCTTCTGGGCTACCTTTGGGTGAGCTGGTAGCTACCATGGATGTTATTGATCAGAATAGAGTTGTGGCTGATGATCCCTACTGTGATATTGAAAAGGTAAGCTATGTATTCAAATGTATACTCAGCTGATAAACTGAGTTCTTTCTCCAGTTCCTATATATGGCTTGTTGAAAGAATGATCAGAATGCTTGAGATAAAAAGATCATTGATTCAAAATGGATGGCTACAAGCCAGGGCAAGAAGACTGAACCTAAGAAAAAGAAAACCAAGGTGACAGATTTTGACCAACATGAAGTCATGAAGGTCAAAATAAATAAATGAATGAATGAATGGATGGATGGATGGATGGATGAATAAATGAATGAATGAATGAACAAATAAATAAATAAATGGATAAAGAAATAGATAAATAAATGAATGAATAAATAAATAAATAAATGGATGGATGAATAAATAAAAAAGCTAAGAAGAGGTTACAAAAGATATCTGTACAGGCATTCCCTATAAAAGGAAGCTGCCAGAAAACAGTGTGTGCCCCAAAGGTCCCTGCCAAGAAAATCCCTGTGTCAAGAAGGATCAGACTCAAAAGGCAGCCCCAATTCAGGAGAATCAGAAAGTCCAAGGGCAAAAGGGGCAGTCCGGAACAAGCTAGATCAGAAAACAACAATAGTGAAAAGAGATTCCCCAAAGTCCAGAAATAAAAGAAAATAAAAAGGACTCTTTATTTTATTGATTGGAATGTTGGGCTTGGATTCATGAAGCCATGAGTTCAAATCCTGCCTGATACACTTACTTTCATTCATTCAACAAACATTAAGTAGTGCATACTGTGTGCCAGACACTGCTAAAAGCACTGGGGATACAAAAAGAGGCAAAAGATAGCCCTTGCCCTCAAGGAGTTTATGTTCTGATGAATGGAGACTACATGCAAGAAAAATATACATATATATGTTATATGTAATATATATATACATGTATGGAGAGAGAGAACCTTAATACACATACACACACACACACATACAGAGCAAGCAATATACAAGATAAATAGGAAATGATTAAAAGAGTGAAAGCACTGGAATTAACAAGAGTTAGGGAAGGTTTCCTGTAGCAGATGGGATTTTAGTTGAGATTTGAAGCCATTTTCTCCTGGGCAAATAACCTTTGAACCTTTGTTTCTTCTTCCATTAATTTGGGATAATAATAGCACCTACCTCCCAGGACGATTGAGAAGATCGAATGAGGTAATGTAGATACAGTGCTTTGAAAACCTTAAAGTGCTATATAATTACTATCTATTATTACCTTTGATACACACATAAAAAAATAAAATCAGTGATCTTAGGGATCTTTATATTCAGGACCATTTGATTAAATAGTGACTGTCAAGATGCCAATAAATTTGGATCCAGAAAGTCCCTCCCCCCACCATTTTATTTAACAGACTAAAAGACGAAAATGTCTTAAAAGTTTTGTTTGTCAGGTGTCTTTTTGGAAGGCATAAAGATGATGAGACTAGAATGATGTCTATCATTATTTGGAGCATGTTTATGTTTTTAGTCATTAGATGCCTAAATCAAACAATTCAGCTACTCTCCTACATATTAAGAATTTCACTTTAGTGACAAAATGATGCAATTAGTTATTCTCATTTCAACATGAAACTAAAAGCATGTTCCAGAAAAAATGATCACATATTAAATACAAATATTCTGATGGAATTCACTAGACAACTGTAATGACTTTCCTACTGAAGTGTGAAGAAACATTAGGGTGACTTATTGCCAAGAAAATTATAGGAAATATTGTGTATAAAGCCTGCTGGGATAATATCTTTCCTTACCTATCTTTGAATTTACATTCTCTTGGCATAATAAAGGAAAGGATATCTAATTCTCTATTTCTATAAAGAGAAGACTGAAATTATAAATTTTAAGGTTCAATACTTGACTGGGCAATGTGTGTAATAAAAAAAAATAACATTGCAAGTAGAGCTACTAATGGCAGGTGTGTACTGAATTGAGCAATAGTCTTTTCAGAGAACTTCCCTTCTTAAGAAATATATATTTACCAAAGCTATTTTTCCAAGAATCAGAGGAGCATAGATTTAGAACTATAAGGAATCTTACCCCATTCCCACTCCCAGTTTATAGATGAAGAAACCAAGGTCTAGTAAGGTAAACTGCTTTGACTAATATCAAATGGGTAGTAGGTAAATGAGCGGATTCAACCACAGTTTACTGGTGTTCTTTCCATTATCCTCCTTTCACATGTTTGTGACCAGAGATAGCATGCTTCATTTTCATTCTCAAAATCTGATCACCTAATATTTCTAGGCTGGATTCAGAATGAGAGGCAACAATGTGAATTGGACAGGATACTAGATTTGAGATCAGAAGCCTTGTGTTGATGTCTCATCTGTATCAGTTAGTAGTTTTGTGGCTGTTAACAAGCAATTAAACTCTTTGATCCTTAATTTTACCACCTAGTTTCATAAGATTGTTTTAAGGGTCAAATGAGGTCATGTATTTAAAATACTCTGTAGTCATTAAGTGCTATAGAAATACAAGTTATCATTAGTCCTTATTTTTTTTCCAAATAAATGTACTTAGACTAGTCTTTCCCAGATTGTCATATAGAACAAGGCATAAGAAATTGAGTTTAAAGTATTTGTAATTTTTAATGGTACAATTTAATTTCTGTTCAAAGTATTATTAAAATTGCATTACATATAAATTCAATCAAAATTAAAAATTGGAAACAATTGCTATATTACTTAGTCATATTATAATTACATTCATACAGTGTGTAGAACATCTCTATTTTTAAATAAGGCCAATAATATCCAAGGCTCAGAATTTGTTGACAGAAAAAGTTTCTTAGAATACCCTGCCATCATATTCCAGGAAATGATTGCTATTGTTACCTTGACTCATACAAGAACCTATGTTTAATAGTGTTTCCACTTTGAGACTTGAACCAACTAAATATAGGAAATAGAAAAGTTCAAGTGGACAGCCCATCCTGGGCTCATCACCTGCTGACCCCTCTTCACGTTCCTATAATAGCTCAGGCTGAGGAGAGGGGAGTAAGTTTAGTATTGAGTTCCTTGACTCGGTAGCTGTATAACTGTCTCCCAACAGATGTGGAATTGATAACACTACTTGTAGAAAGTCAAAAGACACAATGCTACTTATAGTCTGGGTGTGGGACTTTGCCTCAATGCTACCTTTCATACACAGGGTCACTCAGGACAGATTGTACTGGGAGGTAGGGAGAACACTTTTTTTTTTTCATTTTTCCATGTCAGCTTAAGCTATGTATTTCTTAGCATTTCCTTGTGACAGCAACAGCAGGAGCAGCAAAGCAGCTGGCATTTATTACTAGTCCTGAACTTGAGAATGGGAAGGAAACTTAGAAATCATCCAGTTTTGTACTGATGAGAAAATCAAGATGTGGCTTGCCCAAAGTCACGTAGCTGGTTAATAGCAGAAATTAGGACTGGGATCCAAGTGTCTGAGCACTTCTCATGTAGTTTGGGACTTACTACACTTGGCATTATTGGTCCCTATGTTTGTTCTATGACCAGGTTTTAGCAGGAAAGCTAACTCAAATCAATAATTCTTGTTTATGGCTACATTTTGATATACACCGAGCAAACTTTGAGGTCTAACTTGAGAAACTCAGGAGCGTGGCATGGGATACAGGGGATGGAAATAGGTGTTTATGTTAGTTACATGATATATCCAGGTCTCAATCACCAGGGAGACAAGGATGAGACCACTTTCCAGTTGGCAGAGGGACGTTTTCTGATGTTGGGCGTGGTGTATTTTAAAATAAACAGTAGATAAAGAATAGATTTATTATTCTATGAAATGCCTTGACCTTGGCACACCCAGGAACAATTGGATTCTTTCCTTCATATAACAGAGTTGCTTCACAATGTGGAGAAGGGTCAGAGGTTTTATAGTTTGACCTAAAAGGAGCTGCAGAGTTCACTAGGGTATGTCTAATTGTTACTCCCATCTGATGACATAAGCATGGAAATGCTAAGGGATTGGCCAGTAAGTTTGGGGCATAGAAATTTCTAGCATCAATTCCAGATACGAAGGAATCTAGAAATGAAGCATTACAGGAGTTCCAGATAATAGAAAAGGGTATCTATTGAGTGGAGGTAGTTGTCTCAAGAAGAAAATGCTCAAAGATATTTTCTAGATTATTACAAAAAGTCTTCCAAAAAACATTTCCAGTGTTCTTTCCATGAAATTATTTTGAAATGACTATGTTCTCAAGCACTGGGCTATGAACAGTGGAGGATATGAAGGAAGTATAAAACATAATGTGTCCTCGAGAAGAATACAGTCTAGTTGAAGAAGCTCTTTACACACTGTCTTGTATATGAGCAAACATACTAGAGAATAGATAATAAATGCCCTAGTCGTTCAGAGGAAGGAAGGAATAAAGTGTTAGAGAAAGAGTAAAGTGTTGAGTAGAGAAAAAGTTGACTAGATTTGTGCTTGATTGTGTGATTTGGAATTTATAAGCAATGGGGAGTCATTGAAAGTTTTTTTGATAGATTCAGCCATGACAGACATAAGTGTTTCTAGAAGAAAAATCTGGCACTGGTGTGGAAGATAGATTGGAATTAGAAAAGTCTACAGGTAAGAAGCCCAATTAGGAAGATAGGAAATGATTGAGGTATGAGTTCATGAGGGGTCAGATTAGGATAGTGGAAAGCATTCCAAAGAAAAAGTGGACAGGACTAAAGTAATATATATATGCATGGTTAGAGATGAGGAAAAAATAAAAATCAGGGCAAGTCTAGGAAGAATGATGAATTCAGTGATATATAGGGGAGTCAGGAGAAAAAAAGGACTTAATGGAGCACTGAGATGGTCTCCACAGAGACTGTGTGGTTTATTGAAAACTGCCCTTACAAGTCAGAAGACCTAAAAGTAAGCTCAAATTGACTTAGCTAGCTGTGACACAGGGTGGGCTGCTAGATGGCACAGTGGATAGAGTGCCTGGCCTAGAGTCAGGAAGACTCATCTTCCTAAATTCAAATCTGGCCTCAGACACTTACTAGTTGTTTGACCCTGGCAATTCACTTAACCCTGCCTGAGACAGTTTCCTCATCTGTACAGTGAGCTAAAGAAGGAAATGACAAACAATTCTAGTATCTCTGCCAAGAAAACTGCAAATGGGGTCATGAAGAGTGGGACATGATTTATACTACTGAAAAACATTTACTATGGGCAAATAAATTTCATTCATTTACTTTTTCATAAGACATTTTACTGAGCACTTACTATTTGAATGAATGAATGAAAAAGCATTAATTAAGCATTTACTATAAACAAACACTGGACAATACAAATAGAAAAGCAAGATGGTCCTTGCTCCCAGGGACTCATACTCCAAAAGGGATGGAAGGCAGGTAACACAGGTTTCAGCTACATAAGAAAAGATCCCATGATCTTTAAAATGCAGAAACAAAGCAGATGGTAATGGCCTTTTCTTTTGTATCATTTCCATTAATAAAACTACACTAGTTTCTGATTCAAAGCATTTCACAGTGTCAGGGACTTGGGTGGCAAGAACTTTCTTCTCTAGATCTTTAGAAGCTATGGCTACTGGGGAGACAGTGGGCTGCAGAATCAGGAAGTTGACAGGATGTATCTCTATAGGAGTTGCTTCTCTGAAATAGGACTCTGGAAGCCAGACTGTAGCAGGGACAGTGGCATGAGAGGTCTTCCTGTTCACTGAGTTTTAGACCTTTTAGTCAGTAGTTGGTATTTGTAATGGCAGAGATGAGAGGCCCCTTCTCCACAAGATTTGATGATGGCTACATGGGAAGAGAAGCTCTGCACTAAAGACTGGAATAGATACAAAGTTTAGGTAAGACACAGTTTCTATCCTCCCTTAACCTCTCTGAGCGTCATCTGTAAAATGGGGATAATAACACACTACCTGCCTCAGACTTTTTTAGGAAGATTTTTTTGTAAACTATAAAGGGCTATATAAATTTTAGCTATTATAACTCTTCCTTCCTTTACTTCTAAAAATACTGCCAAGATGCCTTCACATACCTCTGGTAATTTGAGATACAAAAAATAATTATAAGCCTCAGACCATCAGGACAAAATTGCAGTCCAATGGAGCTAAAAATGTAAACCTAAGCTGCCATTCAAGGCAAAAAAACCAAAATAAAATAAAGTACTAGGTTTGAATTCTGGAAGCTTTGACTTCCTTGATCCTACTTAGTCACTGACTCATATTGTTTACTTTCACAAATGCACATATTTGTATATCTTGACGATGCTAATAAGCAGTGACAAGCAAGAGTTTTCTAGGAGTATTAAAAATAATAAAAACAGCATAGCATGGTATACTCTTAAATCATAAACACAGAGTGGGAAGGTGCCTTAAATTTTCACGTAGAAATTTTCTGTAGAAATGCTGAATTATTGGAGATGAGAATTGACTCAACTAGGGCAGAGGTCAATTTGACTTTTAAAGCCCTCCATAACCAGGTCCCTTCCTACCTTTCCTGTCTTCCTACTTGTTATAGCCTCACTCCCATATAATCTGCCAATCAGTGACCTTGACTTCCTGGCCATTCTTCACACAAGACTGTCCGTTTTCCAACTCCAGGCATTTTCACTTGCTCTCTTACATGCTCTTCCCCCTGGAGATTTATTTCTCTCCCCATCTCTGCTTCCTAAGTTCTTTAGGTTCCTTCAAGTCTCAACTAAAATCTCATTTCTCAAGAAGTCATTTCCTGATCCTTCTAGAAAGTTCCTTTCTTCCACTGATTGTCTCCAAATTTTCTTGTTTGTATGTTGTCTTCTCCATTAGACTGGGAACTACCTGAGTCCTTCCTTCTGCTTTCTTTGTGTCTCCAGTCCTTAGCAAGGTACCTGGCATATTGTTGTGGTGGTGGACTTGTTTTTCAGTAGAGTACAACTCTTCAAGATTCCATTTAGTGTTTTCTAGGCCAAGATACTAGAGGGATTTGTCGTTTCTCTCTCCAGCTCATTTAGCAGATGAAGAAGAGGCACACTGGGGTAAGTACTTGCTCAGGATCACAGAGCTAGGATGTGTTCTGAGGCCAGATTTGAACTCAGGAAAGTGAGTCTTCATGACTCTAGGCTAAATATCTGTTGTACAACATATAAAGTGATAAACAATAAAAGATGTTAATGTTGTTTATATTTATCTAATTCGTCCTCTCTCAATACAGGAATAAACACCTCTAACAGTTGGTCCTCCAGGATCTGCTTGAACATGTCCAAGAATGGGAAGATTCCTTCTTTACATTTTTACATTTTAGTCCATTTCACTATAAGAAAGTTCTAATAGAAAGCTGTTTCCCTATAACTCCCATACATCTGCCTTCTTGGGTCACCCAATTATAATGTTAATAGAATAGGAAGATCTCCCCCATCCATTAATAGACCTAACACTTAGAGCCTGTGGTCACATGGAGCTCAGACTGGGAGGAGTTTGCTCAAGGAGGAGAGAGAGAGAAGGCAGCTGTGAGTGGGTAGAGGGAGAAGTTGGTCTACAGGAACCTTTTTGTGGGGAGGCAAGACAGAAAAAAGGTTTAAGATGTTGATACTTGCTGGATTAGTTATAGGTACCTTGTTAAATCTTACCTCCTGGTATTCTAATGATGTCCCAAATAAATATTTTGCCTCTGCCTTTGACAAAGAGAGTTTATTATGTTTTGCGAATTTACCCTGGAAATATACATGCATATTTATAGTGGCTGTTATGGGTTTCCCTGTTGGTGCTACACCAATTCCATTCGATTAAATAAACTTTTTACTAAGTACCCATTGAGTAAGGTATAATCCCAACCTCTGTTCATACAAAGACAAAGATAAAATAGTCCCTGCTCTCAAGGAGCCTACATTTTACTATTTATACAAAGATAACCTAGTACAGTTAGGTTCAGAAATGGATAGAATAGTGTACCTGGAGTCAGGAAAACCTGAGTTCAAATCCAGCCTCAGGCACATACTAGTTGTGGTGCCTAGGGCAAGTCATTTAACCTCTGTCTGCCTCAGTTTCCTCAACTATAAAATGGGGATAATAATAAGATCTATCTCTGAGGGTTATTGAAAAGATAAAATAATATTTGTAAAGCACTTTGCAAACTTAAGGAGCTATATAAATGCTAATTATTATTATCATTTTTGGTAATACTTTGCAAAAAAGAAAATCAGTCAGCTTCTTCTCCATATTCCCTCATGAGAAATTTCCTATACTTTAATATGTATTACATTGAGTAAGAAGGGAATATTGAGAGTTCTAGAACTGGAGTTTGGAAGACCTGAGTTTGCATCTCATTTCTGACATCTACTTGTCATTTGACTATGGTGGTCATTTCAGTTGACTCCTCTTGGCCTCAGTTTCCTTGTCTATGAAATGGATATAGCAATAACTTGCACTGTCTGCCCTCCTAGATTGCTCTGAGGGAAATGCTTTGGAAAACATGGGCTGCTACTGAAATATGAAGTCTTATTATTCTTGAGATGCAACATGTAAAATGTAAAAAACATAATTAAGAGTACCTATGCTAAAGCTCTAACGTACATGGAGAGTATGTGTCACATAATGCTTCCAGGTGTCAGTGCGAAAAATTCATAGAATCATAGATTTGGAACAATAAAGAAAGAAGGAAGGAATGAAAAAAATAATTTACATAATACCTACTATGTGCCAGGCACTGTGCTAAGTACTTTACAAATATCATTTTATTTGAACCTCACAGCTACCCTAGAATGTGGGCACTGCTATTTCTCTCATTTTATATTTTAGGAAATTGAGGCAAATAGTGGTTAAGTGATTTGTCCAGGGTCACCTAGTTGGTAATTCACAGTTATTGAAACCCAAAAGTGGCACTAAGTAACAAGGTCATATTGGAGAGAGGAAGACCTGGGTTCAAGTCCTGATACTGACACACACTAGCTGCGTAACCATGGGCAAGTCACTTAATTTCCCAGTTTCCCAGACAATTCTCTAAGAGCATAAGGTTGAGAAGAGTTACCAATCTGCACTGGTAGAGGGAGTTTCCATACCAAGGAATTTCTTACAGGAATAAAATCCGATCCATATAGCCTTCCCAAGTAACAATTTTACTTTCCAGTGTTTTATTTCATAAGAAATAAGTATTTTATTTAGTAAGACATGGTCTTGTCTTTGAGGAACTTCTAACCTACAAGGGTAGATAAGAAACAGTTAAACAGCTATGGCAGGAACGAAGGCCAATGTACAGATAATAAGTACTCCAGGAGATCTGAGAAGAGAGAGGACTGCATGGGCCAAGCTAGCTGGGCTGGACCACAGCCAACATAGCAAATGCATAAAACCATCTTTGACCAGCCAAGAATATCGTGCAGATTCAATGTAATCTTTCAGGGATTCTATTCCATAAAAATAAAAGCAATCTGAAAAAAACTATGTTGAATTACTTCTTCATGTGAAATATTGCCAAAAGGAAATGCTGAAAAGGAAAAGGAAATTTCATACCCAGGCCTAAGTATTCTCTACTGCAATGTAGACCAAACAAACAAACTTGAATAATGTTCTTATTTCCTTTTGAAGTGGACATGCTAAAGTATGCTATTCTTTCAAGTCAGGGAGCCAACTACTATAATTGCCAGTAAAAAGAATGAACAATTGGGCAGGGTAAAATCTGATATTTTTGTCCTCTCATAAAGTCATCCTTCAAAGCCTTTCATGGCAGGATGGTAACCCTGGATTCCCAGAGGCTTTGCCAGTAGAGTAGAAGCTCCAACTGGGCCTATCATACTGGAAAGGTTCCCAGTAGCCTATCCCAGTTGGCCCAATGTCGATGATTGCTTTTGGCCATGAAAAATATCAAAGACCAACTCTGGTTGAACAGAGGGGTTGTGGTCTGTGCCAATGGAGCAGCGTGATATAGTGAATAGAGGGCCGGGCTTTGACTTGAGAAGACTCAAGTACTGCCTCTGACATATTCTTGCTGCCTAACTCTGGGCTAAACTTGAATTTCTCAGTCTCCCAGGTACCTCTCTTAGTGGATATATCTATAGATAAGGTTCTGACATATCAATAAAAGGACCTTCCACAGCAGGTGTTCCCTATATTAATAAAGTATTAATAAAATAAAATTCCCTAATTAATAAAATATAATGAATAAAAATTAAATAAAATCCAGACCCCAAAATAAGTAAGTACATAAGCAGGCATTTATATATCTATATATAATATGCATTTATACATATATATACATAGACTTATATTCACAAACACACTCATCTCATTCCTGGACGATTGTCTTTTGGTTGATTTCCTTGAGTCAAATCTCTTCCCACCCTGCTCCATTCTCCATGCAGCTGCCTAAGTGACCTTCCTAAAGCTCAGATCCGATCATGTTACTCCCCTACTCAACAAATTCCTCATTACTTCTATGGTCCTTTATTACTTCTATGATCAAATGTAAAATCCTATGGCTTGTAAAGCCCTTCACAACCTGACCCTTTCCTATCTTTCCAGTCTTCTTAGGCATTAATCCCTTCCATATGCTCTACATAACAGAGGCATTGGTCTTCTGGCTTCCTCACACATGACGTTCCATCTCCAGACTCCGTACCTTTTGACTGGCTCTTCCCCATTCCTAGAATGCTCTCACTCCTCTTCTCTGCCTCTTGGTTTCCTTAGCTTCCTTTAAGACTCAGGTCAAACCCTGTCTTGTGCAAGAGGCCTTCCCTTCCTCCCAATGCAAATGTCTTCCATCTTTATCTTTTATGTACATGGTTGTTGTCTCCCTGATAAAATTCAAGCGCCTTGGGAACACGGATTATTTTTGCCTTTTTGGCACCTCCAGCGCCTAGCACAGCGCCTGGCACGTAATGAATTATTAATAAAAGCCTGACAAGTTAGAATAGTTGTTAAGCTACTATAACAGAATTTGGTGGGATTTTGCACAGAAATGGGGTGACGGCAAACATGCTTCACTTCGTATGCCCCTTTATTTATTCAGACTTCATCCAGAAAAGATGAACTCTAGGACAGCAAGAAGGAAAGAAGTGAACTATTCACAACTCCAAATATACATAGCAAGGAAGGTACTGAAGGAAACAATGACAGGGGTACTTGTTGCCCTGAACCTTCTGATTCTTTTCTTAAAAAATTAATGGATACCCCTTTCATCTTCCCAGTTCCCTGATCTGGTTCTCAGAGCTCAAAGGGTGATCGTTACCTTACACCAATATTTCAGTCCTAATACTACACTAATAATTCAGTCCTATCCTCACTGCAGGGTCAGAGTCCCAAATTGAAGGTTTTGTCACTTATTGAAGACTTTCAGGGTAAGACATGGCTCCTTTTGGCCCCTACGCCACCCCAAAAGTGGCATACACCAGGAGACATTTTGCCAGGCTGCATTTCTTGCATTCTGATAAAAAAAAATCCAAATATTGCCATTCAGGCTGCTGCCTTTGACTCAAAATGCATGTCAAAAGGGTAGGAACCTGAAAATCATTTCCACCACCCACCTGCACTTCTCATCACATTCCTGGAATATAAGTCAATGACATGAGAGCACCTGGAAAAGAAATTGAATAGCCCTAATAATGCTTAACGAGAAAAATCTGTCACAAAATGGGTACTGGGATGATAGGCCCAACATAAATGCTGATTGCTATCGAATGGAGAAAAAAACAAATCAAAAAACCCCACCTTAACACATGATAGCGCTTTTGCCTCCTTCTGCGCCTGGTCTTCCTTTCCTGTTCCAGTGTTCTGATGCTCACTATGGAGCAACAAACCCAGGATGTGGCAGCCATCTAACAAAATACTTCATTCTCCTGGAATTAGAAGCTCATAACCTTATTAGTTCCACCACTTGCTTGCCTTTGTGAAATACCTGGAGGCTTGGCATTCAAGGGAGGAATAGGGTGGGGGAGAGTGAGATTACATTTTTTTTACTAATTCACGTTCTTAGCATAAAGGTAAAACTTACAGGAGGAATTGAGCCTTCTGTTCAATTTCCCTTTTCATCCTCTTTGCAAGAGGCTCATCTCTAAAATGATGGTTTCCCCTTCGGGGATTTTGTGTGTGTGTGTGTGTGTGTGTGTGTGTGTGTGTGTGTGTGCCATCCGTAAATTCTCTTACCCTATCTATTATTCTCTGGTGGGCCAACTGCTAAAACATGCTGGGATAAAACAAACATATAAAAAGGCAAGAAAACAGGTCTCTATTCATCCTGAGTTTTCTAGCTTTACTGTTTCTCTAAAGACTGAGTTGCTTTATGTGGATTTGCCAATCTTCTTCTGTTTGACAACGTGAACCTTAGTGACTGATTGCAAAAAGAAAAGCTTTGACAACTGCTCTAAGTCATTAACAGGGCTGTTTAGTTAAAATTGTAAAGTATCAGAATTTCAGAATTGGGAGGGACCCTAGAGGCCATCTTATCCAATCTGTACTCCTCTCCCAAAAGAATTTCTTATGAAACATACCTAACACATTGTTATCCAGCCTTTTCTGGGAGCTATTCCTCTGCTGAGAAATATCTTACTCACCTCCAACCCCAGGAAACCCACGTTAGAGTTCTTTTTGTTAGAAAGATTTTACTGATATCAAACCTAAATCTCTGTAACTTCTGCCCTGTTATTCCAAGTGATTCACCCTCTCGGGTCAAGCAGAACAAATCTAATCCTTCTTCCACACTGTAGATCTTCCATTTCTTAAAAATAGCTTTGTGCCTTCCCTTGCACCATCCTCAAAAATCCTCAAACAGGGCAGAGGCCAAGAAATGTCTTTTAAGACCTAAAGGATAATCTAAAAGGTTAGTGCTCTAGGATCATGTTCCCTGGTGTCCTGAGACTTGTTCTGTGTGACCTCAAACACATCATTTCCCCTCACTGGACCTCAGTTTCTATATCTGTAAAAATAAGATGGGATAGATGAGATGATTTCAGTTCCTTCCCAGCTCTAACTCTATGGTTCAAATCAAAGCAGAGACTTGAGTAATGCAGAGATGAAACCTGTCTTCATTTCCCTTGCCCTCCCAGAATCTCCTACTCTATCTTTTTATGGGGTCTAGTTTCATGTGCTGCATGATAAAGATAAATAAGATACTGGCAATAATTCAACCCAGACCTAAAATTGCAGGCTGCAGAATTATTGGATCACAGCTGTGGATCTGGAAGGGATTTTTAAGTTCAAGTAAATCACAATTTGAATCTATAAAAACAAAGTATTTTCAATTTGAAATCAACCTTAGAGATCTTCTCTAGTCCAGTCCTCTCCTTTTACTGATAAGGATCATAAGTTTAGAGTCAGAAACCATTTTAAAGGTCACTGAGTCTCATTTTACAGATCAGGAAACTGATTCCCAGAGAGGCTGAGATTACCCAGACTGAAATCAAGAGAACTCACATTTGAATCCGGGCCTTCTGACTCCTACTCCAGTGTCCCTGCCATAGTCACATGATATAATAGAAGGAACACTGTATTCAAAGTCACAAAACCTGTATTGAGTCCTAGCTCAGCAACTACCTAGGAAATGTGAACTTGAGAAGGCATTTCCTTTACTGCTGTGAGATTTGTCTCCTCTTCTGTAAAATGAGCTTTGGACTAAATGGTCTCTAATATCTCTTCTAATACTAGGGACCTACGGATAAACTGAGCCCCTCCCAACCCCTGCCTAGGTAGAGTGGCCTCCTACCCAGGAGTTAGTAAAAGAAAAGAAACTACGCTTAGGGTTTTTGGTTTCTTTCTCCAGGCTTGCCGCTTGCTATGAAGTCATGCTGAGATAGGTAATTTACTAACAACAGATAAATGACATGTATTTGTAGTTAGATTCATATGTCTCCTCTGCCACATACTTATTGTATGACCCTGGACAAGTCACTTAACCTCTTAGTGCCCCAAGTAACTCTCTAATACTATAATTTACAGAGAAGTTCTTTGTCGTGAACTTTCTATACTGAAGAAATCACCAGTTTGGTCGGATTTTTTAAAAAAAGAGCACTTTAAAATTCACAAAGTATTTTCTTCACAACAACCTTGAGGTAAAGTCAGATAAAACTGACTTCTCATTCAGTCTCAGACATTTGCTAGTTATGTGACCCTGGGTAAGTCACTTAACCTCCATATGTCTGTTTCCTTATCAGTAAATGGGAATGATAATAGTTTCTAACTTCCAGAGTTGTCATGGGAATCAAATGAGATCATTGTAAAGCACACAGTACAGTACGTGGCAAATAGTTAAGGACTATATAAATGCTAGTTATTACTATTATTAGAGTGTAATTCTGGAAAAATAATAAAAAATAAATAAAATGATCTGAGCTTCAGTCAGCTTCTCTTGTAAAATGAGGATACTAACAGCACTTACCTTACAAGGATGCTGGGGGATCGGATTAGATAGTATTTGTAAAGCACTTAGCAAAATGCCCAGCACATAATAGGTCCAATAAACATGCTAGCTATTATTCTATTATTATCATACATTGTACTATATTATAATGATCTATTAAAGCTTCAGATTAAACTAATACTTTTGGGACACAAGGTATGTACTATTATTCCCAAAAGGACAAAGAGATTGAGAAGTCAAATGATTTGTCCAAGGTCACACAGCTAGTAATTGCTGATCAGGGATTAGAATCCAGATCTTTCTGCCTCACCATACATCTTAATAATAGAAGCTAATATTTATCCATTAAATCCTCATCACAACATTATAAAGTAGGTCTTATGATTACCTCAATTTTTGCAGAAGAGAAAACTGAAGTGATTTTCCTAAGGTCACATAAGGTCACACATAAGGATCCAAGGCAGAATTTGAACTCAGGTATTTTTTACTCTGACTTCAGTGGTCTAGCCACTAGACCACCCAGTTATCTCATTTAAATCATCCCCATTTAATCCAAGCTCTCATTTTCTGACTCCCTATGCGGGCCAGTGAACATCAGAGACTTACTGCTAGCAATGACTGGCTTCTGTGTTTCCTTTTACTCAGCCTTAATGTCAGCTCCAATCAGCTAATACCCCTTGAAGTATGTCACCGTGTAGCCAGACAGACATAAAACCTGAGAGAAAGAAACCAAGAGGACTTTTCAAATGACAGTCTAAATGACACACACAGCCTTCATCTTTTGGATGCACAATATTCTGGAGGGTGTCGATTGTGAGATTTCGTTATGATGTCTAATGAAATTCACGAGAGCAATTGCTGCACTTTACTGAACTGCCGAGACCATTTCAGCAAATAGTATGAGAAATGGAACCCTGAGAAAGGGTGCTGAATACAAGAGACCAAAACAAGACTGAAGAAAGGCAAGATGGTATGGAAAGGGACAACTGGCTGTTTACATCATCCCCTTTCCTCTTCAAGTGAGTCCTGACAGCAGTTATATAAGACATAGAAGTCCCAGAGGCCTTGGGATCCACACTGGTGAAAAAAAATCATAGATCCATCAGAGTACCCAAACAAAGGTTTTGTTTATATTATTCAAGGCCTTCCCTCTACAGAGATACCAAAGCATTGATGAAGCAGTCTACCCAAGATACCTATAGTTACAAAAATGCAGGTACCGCTGAAGTAAAACCCAGAGTAAGCTTTTTGAGGACAGGTAGGCAGGGCACTGCTCTCATGCATAAGCTAAGCAGACACCTGCCTGCAGAGCATCATTTCAGAGTACCCTAAAACTCCACTTTCTTAAAAATCTGCTTCCAAATGCTCTGATCTCCAGATCTGCATCATCAACTGCCTGCTTGACATCTCTACCAAAATTCTTACATAAACATCTCAATCTTGACAAGTCCAACACAGAACTCATTATATTTCTCCAAAATCCCATTACTCCTTCAAACTTATTTCTGTCATGGGCACCTCCATTCTTCCAGTTACCCAAATTCCCAACTTCGATATCATTCCTAACCTCTCACTCTTATCCTATATATCCAACTAGTTGCGAAACTTACCATTTCCGCTTCCACAGTGTCTCCCATATGTGTCCCTTTCTCTTTCTACTCACAAAGTCTCCACCCTAATTTAGGTCATTAGTACTTTTTGCCTAGACAATTGCAATATCATCCTAGGTATTCTCCCTGCTTTGTCCCCACTCTGGTCCATCTTCCATAGCTGCCAAAGTGATCTTCCATAAGGAAAGGTCTGATGGGTCTGACCATGTCAGTCCTCCATAAAATAAACTTCAGTGGCTTCCTATTGTCTATGGAGTCCAATATCAGCTCTTGTGTTTGGTATTTTTGGCACCTAACCAGACCCTATTCTAACTTTCAAGTGTAATTTCACATTACTCCCTTTCACACATACTATAATTAATACTGAAAAACTGACATTTCTATGTGGTTGCTCATTCATGACACTCTGCTCCATCTTCCATCTCTAGCCTTTGCACTGGCCTGGAGTTCCATGCCTGGAATGCACTCCTTCCTCACCTCTGCCTCTTAGAAAACTTTGCTTTCTTTTCAGCTCAAGTTCCAGACTATAGATAAAGTTTTTCTTAATCTGTCCCAGTTGCTAGTGCCTTCCCTCTAAGTTATTTTATAATTGATTTTCTATCTATACTTATATATAGAAAGGAACTGTCTCATCTTTCCCTTTATTTTCCCAGGACTTAGTACAAAGAATGCTCTTAATAAATGCTTGTCGACCGATTTATTAAAATTGACTGAGATTATTTCATGTATACATTGTATTTACTTATTTGTGTGCATGCTGTATCTTTGCCATCCCTATACAGTAGAATATAAGCTCCTTGAGCACAAGGGCTAATTCATTTTTGATGTGGTACTCTCAGCCCTATGCTTTGTATATAATGTGTGTTTGTCCTTCATTGCCGAAGAAGACCATGCCATCAGAGAAATGATGGCATGACTTGCACTTGACTTTGTTTTGAGTGAGAAAGGGCTGTGCAGGTCACCAGCCTCACTTCTCCTCCAGAACCATCTGAATCCAGAGACCAGATATTCATCAGGATGACTGGAGATGACCTAGGATGAGGTAATTGGGGTTAAGTGACTTGCCCAAGGTCACACAGGTAGTGAGAGTCAAGTGTCTGATGTGAGATTTGAACTCAAGTCCTCCTGACTCCTGCACTGGTGCTCTATCCACTATCCACCTAGCTGCTCCAGGCCTTGTATATAATAAGTGCTTGTAAAAGACTTGTTTTAGCTAAAATGAATTAAGGCTGAATTTTTATTCCATAAATAGAAATATAGTTTCTAATGCAAATATGGTAGAAGGCATGAGACATTCAATAAACTGAACTGTTATTATGGCATAGATGTTTGTTAATAAATCTAGATTATAGTAGATAGAGTACCAGACTTGGAGTCAGGAACATCTGAGCTCAAATTCTGCCTCAGATACTTACATATGACCTTGGGCTAGTCATTTAACCCTTATTTGCCTCAGCTCTTCATCTATAAAAAGGGAGCTCACTGGAGAAGGAAAAGCCAAACCACTCCAATGTCTTTGCCAAAAAAACAAACAACAATGACAACACAGTGGACAAAAGTCCACGGGGGCATTTAGAGTTAGACACGGCTACACAACCAAAAGTGACTCCTTGCTTGAGAACAGGGCTTGATGGGGTCAAGCGCAGTAGAGTAGAGAGAAGACTATCAAATCAGAGGACCTGGGTTCATGAGCCATCTCTGATGCCTACTGTATGTGTGACCTCAGGCAAGTTATTAAACGTCTCTGGCCTCAGTTTCCCCATTTGTTAAATGAAGAGTTTAGATGGTCTCAGAGGTCCCTTCCAGTTCTGCATCTGTGGTCCTATGCTGGGGGTGGGGAGAAAGCATAAGAACACTAGGGGAGGGAGTGTGCGTAAGCGTTAAAGTGGGGGGCTGGCCTTCCTATAATGGGAAAAGGATGTAGAAAAAGGAGATTGGAGTAAAGAAAGATAAACTTTGTCTCCTTCACAATATTGCCTAGGTCTGTCCCTGCCTTCTATTAGCACAGTGCCAGAGCATCTTTTCAGGAAGGGGAGAGAAAAGAAGAAATCACTGTCTGGTTTAATCAGAATTATCTAACATTATCAAATCACTCTTCCAATTATTTTCTCCTCACCTCTAACCCCAAGTGTCCACAAAGCAATCTTTTGTTCAGCAGCCCACAGCTGCTCCTCAGCCTTTCGTGCCTTCTGGCTCTGATAGTACATGTTCAGGGTCACTCCATGCTCTTGAGCTTGGATTAATTTTAATGACAGGCCCTAGGAGACAGTAAAACCTACCAGTGATGATATGATTTGAAAATCGCCCAACCTTGCTTCCACTGAATCTGGGCCACACGGCAGCAGGATACACAAGCTGAGCAGGAACTTTATCAACTATACACTAAGCCGGGACAGGCCTTTTTACCGTGCAGGCCAGCTTAAGATGACAGTTTGTGCTTTGCATGGTCAATGCAAAAATCCTATCAACCCACTCTCTTACTTTTGCACCAAATTGAAATAATATTATCGATAGAAATCTGCATAGCTATTATAATATCACATTAATACATCATTGATATTATAATTAAGCATAGCAATATATCATTAATATAATTGAATTATCACATTGATATATTAATATATTGATGTATTACATATTGTGTATATTATGTATAAATATATTAATATAAAGATAGGGTATTTTTTCTTTTTCAAGTAATCCCAGAATAAATGACAGCGTTTGAACTTCCAAGGTTATTCATTGGAGAAAAAAAGACAAAGCACCAACACCAAGCTTTCTGATCAAGTTTAGAATTCATTTTCATATTTACTGGGAATTGAGCCTGGTGTGTTTTCTGGCATTAAAATATCACCGAAGGACCCGTAGCTCCACAACTTTGTCAATGAACATAGGATAGTAAATTTCAAACAAAACAAACAAAAAATCAATGATGTTTGCAAAATTAGGAGAGGTTTCAGGCTTTCTTTGTATTTCCTAAACTCATCTTCCATTAGTCACCAGAATTTTCACAAATTCTTTCCTGGAGAAAATGCTATTCTTTGAGAATATATTTGAATATATTGCATTTTAAGCACAGCCTCAGAGAGAAGGCAAGGGCCTTGAGAGCTAGTCCAAATCATCCTTTTTCTTTGGTCTATCAACATATATAAATATTCCCAGGGTACCCATCAGTGCATGTTTATTAATAAATTCAGTAAAACCCATACAAAGGTGACTGAATAGCAAAGAGTGGCCATTCTAAACAGGAAGAAATGAAGGTAAAATACATAGTGAAGTTGAAATATTAAGAATCATTCCTGTCAGGTGATTACTGTTAGAAACTGGGGATACATTCCTAAGGAATAACAAGAATTTTGCTTGTCTAGAGCTCTTGTTTCATCACAATATATCCCCCAAAGGAACATTGCCTAATCATCAAGTGGTATGCAATTATTAAATTATGTTAGTCATTGAGGAAAACATTAAGCCCTGAATTGAGACACAAAGGAAGAAATAAAGCACAATGAAGAGAGTACCAAATTTCGAGTCAGGGTTTGCATCCCAGCTTGTCAACCTTAAAAACCTTTGGTGAGTTTGTTTGGGGTTTTTTGTTTTTGTTTTTGTTTTCAGTGTTCTACAATCACTTTCATATATCTTAGATATTTCCCCTCCCCTATTACCTCCCCCCTCCCTCCCCAAGACAGTATATAATTTTATATAGGATCTACACATACATTCCTATTAAATACATTTTTTGCCTTAGTCATGTTGCACAGAAGAATTAAAATAATGGGAGAAATCATAAAACAAACCAAAACATAATACAAAACAAAATGATCTGCTTCATTCTGCGATCAAATTCATTGTTCTTTCTCTGAATGAGGAAGGCATTCTGCCTTAAGACACCACTGGGAATTTTTTAAGTCCTAGCATTGTAATGAAGTTCTAAGTCTGCCAGAAAAAAAATCCTCACACACTGTGGTTGTTACTGTGTACAAAGTTCTCCTGGTTCTGCTCCTTTCATTCAGCATCAGTTCATATAAGTCTCTCCAGGCCTCTCTGAAGTCTTCCTGTTCATCATTTCTTATAGCACAATAGTATTCCTTTACATACTTATACCACAATTTATTCAGCCATTCCCCAATTGATGGGCATCCCCTTGATTTCCAGTTTTTGGCCACCACAAAGAGAACTGCTACAAATATTTTTGCTCATGTGGGACCCTTTTCCATTTTTATGGTATCTTTGGGAAACAGCCCTAGAAACAATATTATTGGGTCAAAGGCTATGTACATTTTTGTAGCCCTTTGGATATAGTTCCAAATTGCTCTCCAGAATGGTTGGATCAGCTCACAGCTCCACCAACAATGAATTAGTGTCCCAACTCCTCCGTATCTTCTCCTACATTTATTATCTTCCTGTTTTGTCATGTTTGCCAATCTGATAGCTGTGATGTGGTACTTCAGAAATGTATTGATTTGCATCTCTCTAATCAACAGTGATTTAGAGCATTTTTTCATATGACTATAGATAGCTTTAATTTCTTCCTCTGAAAACTGCTTGTTCATATCTTTTGACCATTTATCAATTGGGGAATGACTTGTATTCTTGTACATTTGACTCATTTCTCTATATATTTTAGAAATGAGGCCTCATTCCCAGATACTAGTTGCAAAAGTTATTTCCCAGTTTTCTACTTCCCTCCTAATCTTGGTTGCATTAGGTTTGGTTGTGCAAAACTTTTCTATTTAATGTAATCAGAATTATTCATTTTGTACTTGATAATGTTTTCTACTTCTTGTTTAGTCAAAAATCTTCCATTCTCATAAATCTGATAAATACACTATTCTTTGTTCCACGAATTTCTTTATAGTGTCAATCTTTATACTCATTTGGACTTCATTCTTGTGTAAGGTGTCAGGCAGTGGTCTATATGTAGTTTCTGCCACACTGTTATTCAGTTTTCCCAGCAATTTTTGTCAAACAGTGAATTCTTATCCCAGAATCTGGAGTCTTTGGGTTTATCAAACAGTAGACTGCTATATTCATTGACTGCTGTATCTTGTACCTAACATATTCCACTTCTCTATCCTTCTGTTTCTTATCCACTACCAAGTGGTTTTAATAATTACTGCTTTATAATACAATTTGAGATCTGGTAGAGCTAGGCCACCTTCCCTAGCATTTTTCTAACTCCAGAAAATAATTATCTGCTACTTTGATTGGTATGACACTGAATAAGTAAATTAATTTAGGTAGAATTGTTATTTTTATTATATTGGCTCGGCCTACCCACGAGCAACTGATATTTTTCCACTTACGTAGATCTGACTTTATTTGTGAGAAAAGTGTTTTGTAACTGTGTTCATTTAGTTCCTGGGTTTGTTTTATCAGGTAGACTCCCAAATATTTTATAGTGTCTACCCTAGCTTTAAATGGGATTTCCTTATCTCTTACTGTTGGACTTTGTTAGTAACATATAGAAATGCAGAAGATTTGTGTAGGTTTATTTTGTAACCTGCAAATTTGCCAAATTTGTTCATTATTTCAAGTAGTTTTTTACTTGATTCTCTGGGACCCTGGTGAGTTTGGGTTAGTTATTTGAATTCTGGTCCTTTAAAGCCCCTTTCAAATGCTAAAGTGATGATTTTTGTGTATATTATTCTCTCTTTAACTCTCTCCACATTTAGAAATTGATGGTGAGAGATAGTGTGGTTATGCAAAGATGATAGGGCCAGACACAGAGACCTGGATTTCAGATCTCAGCTTTAACAATAACTATGTGTCTGAATCTGTGTTAGTTTTTTTACCTCTTCAAATTTATTTATCTGTAAAATGGAATAATACTTATATTCTCTCTTTCATGATATTTTGTTGGGAATGTTTTTCATAAACTTAAAAGCATGATATGTCTTAGTTATTATTTACATGAATTTTGCCAACCATCCCCTAGATCAGGGGTAGGCAGTCTGTGGCCTGAAAGCCACAAGTGGCCCTCTAATGCCTCATGTGCAGACCTTTGACTAAATTCAGGGCTACATGAGGACATAGCAGGCCACATATGGCCTTCAGGCCTCAAGGTCACCACTCCTGTGCCTATTATTCCACATCCAAGATGACATTATTCCATAACAGTACTTTTAATGTGTTCTTATACCATTTACTAAAATGGTGTTCCTGGGCATTAAGTATTCCCCTCCTGGAATAAAATTATTAACTATCCCCTATATTAAATAGCCCACTCACCTATGAAATATAAAGGTAGTATCTAGCCTCTTGGTCAGGAGTGCTTAACCTTTATTGAGTTCTAAAATCCTTGACAGTCTGATGAAGTCTATGGTTCCCTCCTCATAATTATGTTTTTAAATGCTTAAATAAAATACATAGGATTTCTAAGGAAACCAATTATATTGAAGCATAGTTATTAGAATTTTTTTTCAGTTTACTGGCCCCAGGTTAAGAACTCTAGCATCTAAGATATAATCCAATCAAAAGTAGATATTCAGAGTTTTCTCAAAAGTATAGTTATACATGAATTTAGTGGTAATAATAATAGTAAAAATAATAAAAATAACTAGCATTTATATGTCACTTTAAGGTTTGCAAAGTATTTTGCAAAAATTATTTTACTTTAGCCTCTCAACAACCCTAGTAGACATTATTTTCTCCATTTTACAAATTAGAAAACTGAGATAGATAGACGTTAAATACTGGAAGGGTTGAGTGTGAGTGAAGGGGTGGAGCTGTGAAACCACAATAAGTTTTCAGCATTTGTATGACCTAACTGTACTGGAACCCTCTCCCAACACAACCACATTGGATAACCTAATCAGGAAAGGTCCCTAATCACTGTTAAAGAAAAAACACAATGTAATAACTATACAAGGACACAGTAAAATTCCAATAGTCTAATACACTGTCATAAAAACTATTTGTTGTCCTTGGACAAGAGAAACCTACAGTCTGCTCTAAATGCTTATCACAACCTTGTAGTTTTGTCTGAAGGGACCTCTTTCACATTTGTAAAAGCATTGGTCATCTCTCCTTGTCTCCTGCCCTTGAACAGCAAATATCTTCTCATTCTGATAACAAATTCAGCCAGATGCATGGTAAATACTCTCCCAGATCTCTCCTGCCACCCCCCACGTTCTCCCTTGAACTATCTCTACTGTTCCTCTTCGGAAAGGTATCACTTATCTATCCTAAGGTGCTTCATAATGTAACTGACAGATTATGTATTCTAGATGGGTCTGAAAAGTTACAAAAACTAAATCTGTACCCATGAAAGATGAAGCCACTGTATCAGTAGTTTCCTGAGCATGCTAATACATTTCTTTGCTTTTAGTTTCACCTCCTATCATTGACCCACAGTCACTGGACTCTTGCCAACTGGTTTGCCTCTCCCAAGAGGCTCCAGTCCTCTTGTCAGAGAAAATTTCCCAACAAGAGAAAACTATGGGCTTTTCCAGGTCACAAATACCTAGGAGCATAAGTATTATAGATCTACCTGGGGCAACCCCTTCATTTTGGAGAATAATAAAACTGTGAATTAGAGACAATAAGTAAGCAAGACATGGTCACATAGTCAATTAGTGACAGAAACAAAATTATATGTTGGATTCTACTTGGGAACTGTTTTCACCATCCATCCTCACTTTATGACTTCTTCCCTAGAGCCACCAGTGAGGAACAACAGCCCTTATCAGTACAGGAGCCCTTATGGCATCTGCCTCTATTTTCTTCCACCTAATTCCCTTTCATCCACCATTGCCCATCCTCCTCCCTTTCTCCCAACCCTTACCTTGCTAGAGGAGACTAGATCTCCAGGAGGGTCTCACTCCATGTCATGCCTTTTCTTTTAGACTAATCCCCTTCTAGCTCCCCTTAAAAAAAAAGGTAAACAACAACCCTGTTTTTGAGGAGCTCAATACAATTGGGGAGACAACATACAAATAGCTATGTACCAACAAGCTATATATGCGGTAAAATAGAAATAATCAACGAGGGTAGCATTAGAATTAAGAGGGTTTGGGAAAAGCTTCCTCTAGGAGGTGGGATTCCAAGGAAGACAGGGAAGCTGTATGGCAGAGATGAGAAGAGAGAGAATTCCAGGCATGGGAAACAACCACAGAAAATGTCCAGAACTGGGAAATGGAATGTTATGTTTAAGGGATAACTCTCACTCTCTCTCACTCTCTCTGTCTCTGTCTCTCTGTCTCTGACTCTCTCTCTCTTGCTGTCATCTCTCCCTCTCTCTCTTTCCATCATCTCTCTCTGTCACTCCCTGTCTCTCTCTCTGTCTCTGCCTCTCTCTCTCCCCTCCAAAAAAAAAGAAATGTGGTTTACAAAGAAATTCTTGAATATTAGAATATTAGTTAATGACCATGAGAAAGACAAACAATGTCACTTTCAGGACACTTGGGTAGAAGGTGGTAAGATTTATGCCTAATGTCAGTGGTGATATTCTACAACGAAAACAACACTTGGGTTCTTGAATAGACACTGCAGCACCTTTCAAGTACCCCAGCTTACAATAGGATGAGTGGGAAGCAGATTTAATTCATATTTCTTTTTTATTCTAGCTCTTCACATTATATGGGTAAGAAATAGTGCTTAATGGACAAGAGCAAGAAAGGAATTGCAATACATATTAAGAATAGATAACTTTTAAAAGAGAATTTTAAAAGTACTTTTCTTTGATTGCTGTACTGCTACAATGCCGGGAAGAAACTAGACACACAAATACTTTTGAAAATAGATTCTTCCAGGGCATAAATTCCATCCTACACAGTAGTTAGGTTGGAGAGGGAGGGGGTACCTAGATTACCATGTAGGTAGGTGAAGCAGCAACTTACTGAATAGTACTTGAGGGACTTCAAAGAGTTTCTATAGTTTCCCCAGGTGACTAACTTTTAACCAAGGAATAACTTAGGCGCAAAGGAAATATGACTCATGATCCATTTTTGTCTGCATCGTCCCTCTTTTCCCAAATGCACAAAGCAGCCTTGCTAAGAAATTGTCTCCATATACCTTCAAACTTGTCTTGCTTTCTCTTTGCTAATTTCAGAGGTTATATTAGGGAGATAACATGCAAAACAGAAAATTTCCCATTTGACAACTTGGGCAGCTGTGAGTTTATTCAATTAATGAAAAGGCACTTCCTTGCAGTGAAGAAAGGAATTGAAATTAGCCTATTAATTGACAACATACAAATTTCCATTAAGGACAAGTCTCAGGGCAGGAAGAAAGGTGCCCTCAAGAGGGTTATCATCTTTCCATGTCTTGGATGGCTCTCTTTGCACCTGTTTCCAGAAGCGGATTCTAGGCCATGTACAATGAATCAACCTTCGCTTTTCAAGTTGATTGTTTCCAAATGCAGCTGAATTGGGTTCATGAGAGCTGACTTTTCCTAACAACAGAGCCTAAAAATCTGTGTTTGCTCTTGTTGTGTGCACAGCTGCCAGCCCCACGGAATATTTGTACAGTCATACTCTTCAAAATTTCATTATCAATAGGGATGGCTTGATGTTTTCTCCCCCTCACATCACCATCCTGTCTACTTAACATAATTTGTTGTCAAAGCCGTTACTTACTTTGTTTGGAGAAAAAGAAAACATCCCCTATGCCTAAGTAAATGGTATTTTTAGCAGTTTTTGTCAAGGTCATAGTCATAATGCTGCCCCTGAGATATGTGTGTGTGCGTGTACATATGTACATATACACACATGTTTGTGTGTATGTTTGTATATATTTATATATTAGGAGAGGGAGAGAGAGAGAGAAAGAGAGAGAGAGAGAGAGAGAGAGGTGCTTTGAATCTGCAAAATGCTCTATCTGCAAGATTGCATCTAAAAAAGAAGCATTTTCATTTGTCCTTAATCCTGTTTAGTTTCAATGTTTGCTATTGCCAGTTTTAAAATGTTAACAATAAATGAAGAACTCCATTGTTATAATGTGAAAGATGCCTGGAGGATATAACTTTTGCTCTTAATATTTATGGGATTTGACCTCTAACTGTCAACAATCCCCTGATTTCCACAAACCTATTTTTGGGGCAAATGCTGATTGCCGGAGGAGTCAGAATCTATTAAGTGATAGACTCAGTGTTTATGGTATTTAGCATCTGACATTGTGGATTTCACCTTCCTTGAAAAACCTGTTATTGGTCACTGGTGGGACTACCTGGACTTTCTCATAAAGAAGAGTAACAGATACTTAAAGCCTTCAAAGAATTTATTAACTGCAATTGGACAATGTGCAATCAAAGAGAACAACTATATTACTTGGAAAAATGGGACCTTTGGGAACCATGAGAAAAACAGAAGTAAAAACAAGTAGCTAAAAAGAGACAGCTGAAGTTATGATGATTTCTTCCAAACTGTCCAAGTCGGGTTGTTCCTTGTATCTTTGAAAGGAATACTGTAATCAAAGTCTTAATGTTTGGAGACAGCAGCATCTTAAGTTTAAATTAAAATAGGACTCCAAACAAATATTTTTAAAAGTGCTTCCTTAATTTTATAAGTTGAAAAGTAAAGATATCTCTAGCATGTAGGGGTACCATTTTGTGGGGCCCTCTGCAGTATTCTCTAATTATTTCATACCTGTAAGTTTTATACACATACAAAGCTTAAAACCATATCCTGACTCAAGTTCCTGCAGAAGGAAAAAACACATACAAAAAAGGGACTGTCCATAGAAGGGAATTTGGATATGAAGTGTCACTGGGATGGGAATGACACCATAGGCCCATTTTAGGAGCCATGGTAGTGTTCAGAGCAAGTAGGAAGAGGGATAATGGGTACAAACTATCAGAGTATGGCAAGATTCCTGGGAGGGTCCAAATTTCCTGATGAATAGATAGGATGAAGGACTGTGAAGGAGAAAAGGAAATAGTCTTAGAAATCCCTGAAAAAATTCTACAATAAAATACTTATGGGCAGAAGAATCTGAAGAGCAAAGGATTAAAGGGAGTTAAAAGAATAAGAAAGAGGAAGAATTTAAATAATCTAGTTTTTCTTTTTTTAATTTTATCCTTATTTTCAGTTTCAAATTCTCTTCCACAGATAGATAGAAAGACAGATGACAGACAGACAGATAGATATATAGACAGATAGATAGATAGATAGATAGATAGATAGATAGATAGATAGATAGATAGATGAAGTCATGTGAAATATATTTCCACATTACTCATGTTAAAAAAAGCAATAAGAATAAAGGAATAAATAAATTGACTTCACTCTACACTCTGAGTCCATCAGTTCTCTGTCTGGATGTAGACAGCATTTCCATCATATGCCTTTGCAGGTGTGACGAATCATGTTATTGACCAGAATTACTGTCACAGTTGGTTATATTTCCAATTCTACTCTTACTGTCTCTATGGTTCTCCTGGTTCTGCTCACTTCAGCTTGCATCAGTTCATCAAGGTCTTCCCAGATTTTTACGCAACTATCCTCTTCATCATTTATTACAGCAAATAATTATTCTATCACATTCATATACTTGTGAAGTCATCCTCTCAGTCTCCAATTTTTTGCCACAAAAAGATCTGCTATAAATATTTTTAATGTGGAAATTTTATTTTTTTAAAATTGCATGTAGAAATAATTTTAGGTGTTCACTTTTTAAAAAATCATTGAGTCCAAATTCTCTCCTTCCTTCCTTCTCCTCCTCCCTCCCTGAAATGGCAACCAATGAGATATAGATTGTTATGTGCAGTCATGCAAAATGTATTTCCATATTAGCCATGTTGCAAAGGAGCAAGTAGGTGGCCTAATGGATAGAATGCCTGGTCTAGAATCAGGAAGATCGGAGTTCAAATCCAGATTTTATATATTTACTACCTGTGTGAACTTGGGAAAGTCACTCACTTTCCTCATCTATAAAATGAACTAGAGCAGGAAATGCCAAACTACTCTATTATCTTTGCCAAGAATACCCCAAATGGAGTCAAAAAAAGAGTCAGACATGACTGAAAATGACTGAATAATAACATGTTACAAAAACAAATAAACAAAAAACCCCCGCAGACTCAAAGGAAAAAAATCACAAAGAAATATTACAAAAAAAAAAAAAAAAAAAAAAAGGATTTGTCTTGAAAGTGTGTGTGGATCTTTATTCAGATTCCACCAGTTTTTGTTGTTGCTGTTTTTCTGGAGGTGAACAGCATTTTTCATCATAAGTCCTTCAGCTTTGTCTTGGATTGTTACATTTCTCAGAAGAGCTAAGCAATTCACAGTTGTAAATTATACAATATTGCTCTATGTAAAATATTCTCCTCCTAAGAAGATCATCTAAGTCTTATTGAATTTCTTTTTCTAGGGTAGTATTACTTAAGTATCCTATTTCCCTTTCTGTTAATCTGAGCAATTTATATTTTTGTAAATATACATCTATTTCTTTCAGATTGTCAATTTTGTTGTTGTGTAATTGGGGAAAATAACTCCTAATACTTTCTTTACTTAGATCTTCATTGGTTGTGCATTCTACTTTTTAAGTTTTGATAGTGGTAATTGTTTTTCTTGTTTTTCTTTGAATTAGCCAGTAGTTTATTTCATTTTTAAAAGCAAAATCAGTTTCTAGTTTTATTTGTTATCTCAATGGATTTTATTTTTTAGCTTTCAATTTTACAGTCTCTCCTTTGATTTTCAGGATTTCTATTTTCATTATTAACTGAAAATTTTAATTTGTTATTTTTCTGGGTTATTTTGGTTGTCTGCTCAATTAATTGACCTTCTCTTTTTCTCTTTTCTTGTTGCAAGTATTTAGAGATATAAATTTCCCCTTAAATATTGCTTTGGCTGCATCCCACAAATTTTGATGTGTTGTCTCATTGTTGTCATTGTCTTTCATGAAATTATTGATGGTTTCTATGATTTGTTCTTTGACTCACTCATTTTTTTAGGATTAGATTACTTAATTTCCAAATCTGTGCTACAAAGACCCCTTATCACATGTAATTTTTATTCCACTGTGGTCTGAAAAAAGATGCATTTAATATTTCTGCTTTTCTGAATTTGTTTGTGATATTTTTATACTCAAATACATGATTAAGGTTTTGTGAAGATGTTGCATACACCTGACAAAGGTATATTCTTTTCTATTCCAATTCCATCCAATAAACACTTACTAACTGACTAGTTTGTGCTAGACAATGTGCTAAGTACTGATAATGCAATTGAAAAAAGAAAGAAGTCCCTGCCCTCAAGAAACTTACAATCTAAAGAGAGAGAAAATATACAAAAGGCAACAGAAAAGTAAAATGTGGCATAGAATTAGATACCAGAAGGTTCCTGGCATGGCAGGATCATGGCAACATATCTTGTTCTACGAAGATGAAATCAGCTAGGACAGCTGAAGCAAAATGGAGTGAGCTGAGAGTTCAGTCTCTCCCTTCTATAAAGGAAGGCATGGGGAGGAGTTTGGTACTCTTCTCTCCAGCCCTCCAAATGTGAAGTGATATCAGTCAAGGTTTGAGTTCATAGCATGCTGGTGAATTTAGTAGTAATAAGACTATCTTCATAGCGTCATCTTGTTGAAATCAGACAGAGAAACATGCAAAGAGAAGTGATTTATCTATTTCCATTTAATATTCTCCAAAGATCTAGCATATCTAACTTTTCTAAAATTTTATTCACCTTCTTATTTAATGTCTTTCTTGCTTTTTTGGTGGTTAGATTTATCTATGTTTGAGGGGGCAAACTGAGGTCCCTGACTGGAAGAATTTTACAATCTATTTCCTCTTGTAACTCGTTTGACTTTTCTTTTAAGACTGTTTGGATGCTATGTCACTTGGTGCTTAGGTGTTTAGTGTCAACATTGTTTACTGTACCTTTTAGCAAAATGTATTTTCCCTGAATATCTCTTTTAATCAGGTCTATTTTTGCTTTTGCTTTGTCTGCAATCATAATTGCTATCCTTGCTTTTTTGTTTTTACTTTAGCTAAAGCATAATAAATTCTACTCCACCCACTTGTTTTACCTCCATGCATTTTCTATTTTCACTATATTTCTTGTAAACAATTTTTGTTGGATTCCAGTTTCTAATCTATTCTGCTATCCTCCTCTGTTTTATGGGTGGGTTCACCCCATTCACATTCACACTTATAATTTTTAACTGTTTACTTCCCTCTATCCTATTCTTTTCTATTTATCCTTCTCTTTATTTTTACCTTGTCTCTGCCTTAAAAGTCCATTTTGCTTCTGACTAGTTCCTCTATGAATCTATCTTCCCTCTTATCACCCCCGCCTTTTCACTACCTCTTATCACCTTCCCTATAAAGAAGTAACCCCTTCTCCTCCTAAATCACTGTTGAAGATTAATATCTATACTTATCTGTGTGTATGTTTTTATTCCTCTTTGAACAAATTCAGATAAGAAGTAGGTTCAAGTATTGCATACTCCCACCCCTTCACCCCCTTCATTTTCCCTCCATTGTAAAAGCTCTTCCTTCCATGCCTTTTTTATGTGAGATAATTTCCCCTGTTCTTCAACTCCTTTGCCCCTTTTTTCAATGCATCGTTCTTTTCTCAGTCTTTCATTCTTCATTAGAAATCATTCCCAATATAATAGATTTACATCCATACTCTGTGTTCAAGGAAACTTCTTCTACCTGTCCTAACGTTATGATAAAGCTCAGATGGGGTTACATTTATCATCTTCCCATTCAAGAATGTAAAGTGTTTAACCATATTAAGTACCTTATAGTTTCTCATTAATGTTTTATTTATTTTTTAGTTTTCAACACTCACTTTTATAAGACTTTGCTCCTATTTCTACCCTCTTAGCCCAGAGCAAGTCTAAACTGACTTCCACTTTCATCCCTTCAAATATTTGAAGACAACCATAGCTATTACTCCCTGTCAAAGAAACTCCCATTTTCTCTATCTAAGTATTCTTGGTTCCTTCAACTATTTCTCACATGGCATGAACTTGAGATTTGTCAATATCCTGATTGGTCTCCTCTGGACAATTTCCAGCTTATCAGTGTCTTTTACAAAAAAAAAATGCCTGCAACTGAACAGAATATTCCTGAGGCATTTTAAACAAAGTAGAGTATAGTGGCATTGTCTTATTCCTTCTCCTGGATACTATGCTTCTCTTATCATAGTCTAAGATGGCTTCATTTACTGTTATATCACATTGTTCATCTTGCAGTTCATTAAAATTCCCAAGATGTGTTTTTTCAAATGAACTGCCCTCTAGCCATGCCTTCCTCCTCTAGTATTTATGTGATTGATTTTAAACCCATATGTATGCCTTTATATTTTAGAAGTATTTCTACCAATTTGACTATCCTTATGAATTCATATTGATAGCCGAAATGATTTAGTAACCAAAAAATTAGCAAATACTTTGTATCCTTGTCACTTCCCAATTCAGCAATAAACTACTTGAGGAGAATGGAGATCTATGGTTAGTTAGATTAGTTAGAAGAAACATGATAAAATATAATATCACTGAACTGGGACTCCAAAGACTTTTGTTCTAGTCTTGATTCTGCCATTATGTGTGGGCCTGTCGTCTACCTTTGCCTCACTGGGAGCTATAAACTTAATGGGGGATGACACCAGATCTTATTTTTATTTTTGTATCTCACTGAAGACCTGGCACATTATGATTCATATATGTATGTGTGTGTATATACATATATATTGCTTGCCTTCTTTTAGTAAATAAGGAAAAAATGATCATATCAGTTGGCTTATAGTCTAATTTAGTCATAAAGACATGGAGTCTGTCTAGGATAGAGAGGAAGGAAATATTATAATAACTTCCTCAGTGATAAATAGCTCCATGTGGGAAGTCTATCAAATGGAATCTAAGTCCTTAAAAAAAGAGTCCTATAGAGATGACATTAGTGGTACCCTGTTTTGGTACCCTGAGAATGAAATGGATACATTGATACCCTGAGAATGAAATGGATACATGGTCCCATTGATGGAAGTTGCCTCCAATGATGTAGATTGCATCACTTTTATGGTTCCCCATCTTGGGTTATTCTCCTCTGTTTCCCCAAAATTTGGCTCCAGGGGGTCCATCTCACATGAGATTGTTTTTGTGTCTCATTTTTGTCAACATTGACACAGTGCAAGATGAACATTCAGGCTGTCCACACATCATCCTTCTCTCTTGGTATGTGACCAGTCTATCTTTTCTTCCTATCATACAATTTCTTGACAATATCCTTTACTCTTGTCCTTCTTTAGAGTTTCTCATTTCTTCTATGTTGCTTCTTATTTGTATTCATCATGGGACTCTTTGTTGCCTTCCGTGTGACACTCAACTATAGTTCTGTAGAGGAAGTATTTTATAACATAATGAAACACAAGTGAAAAATGGGTCTTTATTTTCATAGAAATGATAGAAACCACAGTAAGGGAAATGCCTAGAATTAACTACCAGGAGCCAATAACCAAATATCTTGAGAAAAATCTAGTATCAAAAAAACTGATTTATAGACAGGGAGTTCCCTCAAAGTACATTTAATTCTTTTAAAATTGCATGAGAATCTTTTGAATGCTAGTAGAGGGGGGAGGGGAATGAATTGGAGGTCTGGTGTAAGTAAGCAAATAACAAGCTGACTAGGATCAGTCTGCAAGAGCTAAATGTTGGTTTCTGGATTATTGTGGAATTTTAGTTTGGAGAAAAAAGACAAGGAATAAATGATATCTGTCTTCAAGTTTTTAAAGGGTTGCCATGTGGAAAAGCAATTACATTTGTGTCTCCAGAGAGTAGAACTAGGGCTAATAGGTGGAAGTTAGAGGGAGGGAGATTCTGGTTCTAACAATTAGAGCAATTAAATAATAGCAATCTCATGAGACAGTGAGTTCCCTGGCACTAGGGGTGTTCAGAGGGATTATCACTCATCAGGGATATTTTAGAGAATATTGATTTGAGTAAGAGTTGGACAAATCGAAATTAAATTCTATCCCAATTCATAAGCGTCTATTAAGTACCTACTGGATGTAAAGAATTTGCTGAGGAAGCAGAAAAAAAGATGAAAAAATGACATAGTCTTTACCCTTAAAGGGTTTATAATCTAATTGGAAGGATAAACTATTCAATTTAATAACGACTTATTAAGTGTCTTTAGGCACTTTGGTAAGTGTGGAGGATGCAAAGACAGAGAGTCCCTCTAGTTAGAGAGTTAACATTCTACTAGGGAAAAATGTATATACCTGCAAGAAAATACAAATAAATAAATTCAAAGTCATGTAAGGATCAGGGCAGGGGGGCATTAATAACTCAAGGAATCAAGAGAGGCCTCTTACAGGAAATTTGCAGAAATAAATTTAATGCAAGGTAGAATGGGATAAGGGCATAGGAGAGGTTATGACAAAATGATCAGGGAAGTCTTCACAGAGGAAAGGACACCTGAGCTGAGCTTTCAAAGGATAAAGTAACTTCTTCAATTGGTAGAAATGTGGGTGAAATGTGCAAGTACACAATAGAAGATCCATAACTAGAGATTCTGGCATCTGGGGAAAATTCAACTGATCCACAGAGTTCAGAGTGGCCGGTGGATGTAAGAAGGCAAGGGGTAGGGTGATCGCAAAGGGTAAAATGTATCCCTCCTCTGTGGGTTGAGGTTGAAGAACTGGAATTGGGGAGGGGCAAGTTGATCAAGGGGATTAGGGATGGATAGAAAAGAATGAATGACTGATGAATGGATGAAAAATTATTGTTTTTAATATATACAAAGTACTGTGCTAAACACTGGGGATGCAATAGAAAAATATTGGGTCCTACTTTCAAAGAGTTCACATTCTAAGGAGAGAGACAACACATAGTAGAGTTTTTATTTTCAAGTCAAGTAGAAAAGCCTGGTGGTCCTGAAGGAACAGCAGTAAAATAGATGGTGCCACATCTTCCTTAATGCCATTTCCACTGATAAAACTATATCTGTTTCTTATGCTGAGCTATTTTGACAATGCCAAGGACTTTCACAGCAAGAAATTTCTTTTCCAGATATTCAGTAACTGTGGCTACTGAGGAAGTGAGGGCAAAGATATCTGCAGATGAAGTTACTAGGTCTCATATCCATAATGTTTATTTCCCTATATGGTGGTTGTGGTAGCCAAACTGAAGTCAGAGGCAATGGGGAACAGAGGAGGGGGAAGGAATGGTACTAATGCCAGAGCATCTGGGCTTGAGTTCCAGGTTTTGTTTCTATTAGGTGAAGACTATGAGGCATTCTTAGCTCCTTTGATCAAGATAATGATCCAAGATAATTCTAAAGGACCTATCATGAAAAATGCTATCCACCTCCAGAAAAAGAACTGATAAACTCTGAATGCAGATTAAAGCATACTTCTTTTTAAATTTTTTTATGTTTATTTTATTTTGTTTGAATTTTCTTCTGCAACATGACTAATATAGAAATAGGTTTTGCATTATTTCACATGTATAATATACATCAAATTGTTTACCTTCTCAAAGAGGAGAAAGGAAAAAATTTGGAATTCAAAATTGTTTTTAAAATGATTTTTAATTTTTTTACATTAATTGGGAAATATTTAATGAAATAAATAAAATAATAATATTTTTTAAAAGACAATGAATCATTAAACTTGTTGGGTGTGGGGAGAGTGAGCTGAAGATCCTTAGAGGACATCATGAATGATCTGGACAAGATGGAATGCATTTTAAATGACACGTGTTTGCTATATGATAGTGTCAGAGGGAATATCTAAAAATGAAGATAGTGTTAACTCCTATCTCTGGGATTATATATCCAAGAAGGTAGAATGTGAGAAGGAGCAGGGCAAATGAAAGATATCATCTGGGAGAAACTGGGAGAAACCACACTGCTATAAATGTCAACACCTAAGGAAAAGTTGCAGTACCCTGTTCTAGTCTTGGCTTTGCACAAAGGCAAGAAAAAAGTAGAAAATCAGGAAAAAATCTAATTGGTCAGCTAGGCTAAAATATAGCTTGGATGAATGGAGGAAAGTGAAACAAGGCTGGAAATATCAATTGTAGTCAGATATGGTCCCTTCTCACAGTTGGATTTTGTCATGATCTCTGAGGTCCATTACAACTCTAGAATTCTATGATTCTATCCTTGGTTATAATATGTAATATCAGTGACACTGAGCACATAATTCTGTTTATGGAATTTTTAGTAGCCTAAAAATGCCTTGATTGTGTGACTGTTCACTGCTAACTTCACATGAATACTAAAAGCAGATTCCCTTCCACAGAGTTCTACACAGAAAACTGAATATCTGTAGCATATTATCTTCTTTCTCACCAGTAGGAATTTGTTGAGGATCTGTTTTCTAGGCTTGGGAAATGAAAAACATTAGAACATGCTCTAACCACAAGGAACTTATACAGTCTAGATGGGGGAGATGCTGCATGGACTTAAAATGCTAAACCACCATTCAAGGCAGCATTGAATAAAAGCCAAATTAGTTCTGTAGACCATAGGTCTTAATTTCTTATTACCTTATTATTCAGGAGCCAAGAATAGCTTGTGATTCATAAGGGGAGGTTTCTTTGTTTTTATGGTATGATTAACCCTAGATTCATAAAGGATGATTCTCCTGAGGACTTCAGCATTTAGGATGAATTTTTTTAATTTATTAGATTTTTCAAAGCATTAATCATTTTAATTCCCATGTGATTCTTCCTATAAAGGAAAGATATTACACAGATACAGAGACTGAAACATGAACTCTAAATGTGATTTATCCAACACTGGTCATTTAATGAGTTTCAAGGCTAGCATTAGAGCATATCCTGATGCCTGATTTACTATTTCATTCCTATCAAGACCTCCGGTGAGATAAAGAAAACATGACTTGGTGGCAGAACCATAATGGGGGTCAGAATGATTGAGAATTTGTTCCTGGGTGCTAGGTTCCATGGGGAACCCTGCCTTCATGTTATGAACCTTTGGACAATGATCCTGACATCTTTCTCCTGGTCACATAATATGTGGCACCACTCCTGAGGACTCTGTCCCCTTCCTAAGGCAGCCTTGTTACCATGGTCTCTGTCTTCTACTGTTGTTGTAGGGATTACGAGATGTCAGCAATGATATAAAAGCTGGGGCAGACTCTTTGGGAGACTGAGCAATCCTTATCCCAGCACAAGCAAACTTAGCTGGACCTGATTATCCTCTGAGTAGCTTCTTCTCCTTATAATGAATTTGCTCAGGAGCCAAAATTCCTAGTTACAGTATTGCATGATGTTGGACTTGGAGTCAGGAAATGAGAGTTCAAATTCCACTTCTGATGCTCTTGAGCTGTGTCATTTAACCTCTCTAAGGCTCAGTGACCTCATCTATAAAATGGAGGCAATTGTATCTACCTCAAAGGGTTGTTGTGAAGCTCAAATGCAATGATGGATACAAAGTGTTTTGCACATTTTAAAACCCACCTAACTGTGGGTTTATTATTAGCGCTGGAGGTGGAAACGTTTGATGTGATCTGTGGTACCTGTTGAATAGTGTGATGCATATTTTATTTATAAAGGTCATCTAATTAGTAAGGGAGACTTTCAAAAGCTAGAATTCAGATTGCACTATCTGTGAATAACATAATGATACTTTTAAAAAAAATCCAATGCATTAAGTTGTTCTACCTCAAAAAGAGAAACCTTATTAAAGTTGCTCCCAGCAGGGTCACCAGCGTGGGTTGATCGCCTTTACTCACCACTATTCATTATTAAAGCTCTAATGATAGTAATATTGTGATATAATGAACTGTAGGATAATAATGCTAGAAAAAATGCAAGTCCAGAAATGAGGAACAATTACAAGTAGATGGAATATGGTAACACGATCATCAGTAAATAATTATTCTGTGTGTATGTAAAAAACATGTATTATGTACACATATTTTTTCTGGGTTATAACAATATTTTTTTTAATTAAGGGAAAAGACCCCTCAAAATCCTCCCCACCACATTTTTTTACCTACCTAATTGAAATTTCACAACCAGCTCTGAGCAAAATTTCTGTGAAGGTCACATTGAAAATCAAGGAGTCAAATCCAACCCAAACCAAAAAAACAGTCCTTAATCAAACTGAAAATGGAACTTTTATTTTCACATTTTGGTCTTTCTACACAAGGACACTCTCTGCCTCTTTGAGTAAAGAACTGATTTGTTTAGGTCCAGAATTTATGCCAGTGCTGGATTACCCGCAACATGAAATTTCAGTGTAACTTAGAGGCAGAGGCTTACAGTGGTTAGGGACCTGGCTTTTGAATGAAGAAGGTTTGAGTTAGAAGTCCTAACTATGAACCACACTGGTTGGCTCTTTGGCCCTGGGAAGGTCACCTAATAGATTAGTGCTCTAGGAAACACAGTAGACTATGACTTAGAGAGAAGGTACCATCCTATGTTGGAAGAGGGAGCTGCCAGGGGTGTCCTGGAGTCAGCACACACCAGCTTTTAAATGTTTTAATGTGAGCCTCAGAAATTGGAAGAGTACAAATTAGGGCTTGATTCATTGTTTTGTTGGTTGTCTAGACTTAAGAAAATGAAAGAGAAAATGTTAACAATTCAGGTTAAACTTAACGTACACCTTATGTACTTGTCTTTCATGGAGTAGTTTGTTAAACGTTTACCAGCACATCTATGGAGCTCCTTACACCAATGAAATCACATCTATTCCATTCCCCTTATCCCCCTTTCCAGGGTTGTGGTGAGGCTCAAATGAGACACTTAAGTGTTTTGAAAACTAATGTGGTATATACATTTCCATTATTATTTTAAAATGCACTATTTGGACCAATTGTTTCAAACACAGCTAGGAAGGTTTCTGTCTGTTATTAATCAACAAGTATTTATTAAGTTTGTGCTACAGCTCATACTACATGACAGACACTGTTTTAGCCTCTGGAGACATAAAAAGGAAAATTAAAGAGGTCCATCACCTATCACAAAGATACCAAATATTTGCTGTTGTTCAGTCATTTTAGTTGTGTCCAATTCTTCATGACCCCAATTAAGGTTTTCTGGGCAAATTGTGGGGTTTTACCATTTCCTTTTCCAGCTCATTGTACAGTGGAAGAACTGAGGAAAGCAGGGTTAAGTGACTGGCCCAGGTCAAAACCATGCTTTGTGCTATCATTCTACTTGAGTAAAGGCTAACAAAATCAACGTAAAGAAGGAAGGAAAAAGAGATGTGCTTTAGGGCAAATGATTCCATATGCTAACGTATAACTATCCAAAGACAAATTGAAGCTAATTTAATCCAGTTCTTTGCTGCTGCAAAATTTCTACCATAATACTAGATTCTCTCATTTTTGTTATATACCTACAGAAGAACTGCCAGGGAGGTAGCCCATTTTAACACATTAGAGGAATTGCTCTATTAGTTCCTTAAGAAAAAGCAGATGACTGACCAAGAGTTGTCACATCTGCTGTTTTCTCCCTTCAGAAGTAGAGGAACTTCATGTGCCCCAGAAAACCATTTGGATATGTATAAATGACTATTTCTACCTCTTAGCTAGAACCCTGGTCCAGAGAAATTATCCCTTCCCATAAAATGTATCATGGAAAATAACCCTGTTCTTCTGGTTTCCTGACCTGTTGCTTGAGCTTTCCTAAGATAAGAATGGGGTCCGTTCTCGGACACATACCTTGAGCAAAATAGTATTAATAGGTTTCTGTTAGACCTGCTTTCCAATTTTCCAACTTATGACACATCCTCTGACTGGTACATCTGATACACTTCCCCTTTACAATCACCCAGTATGTACAAGCAAGTCATTTATTAAGATAACATAGGAACTGGAAAGACTTACATGAAATGTTGCTGAGTGAAGTAAACAGAATGAGAAGAACATTGTGCAATGATCAACTTCGATAGACTTAGCTCTTCTCAGGAATAATCTAAGCTCTCAACAACGATCTAAGACAATTCCAAAAGACCCATGATGGAAAATTATATCCACATTCTGAAAAAAAACAGAACTATGGAATGTGAATGCATATTGAAGTATTTTATTTTCTCTTTTATGTTTTTTTTCTTTCTTGTGGTTTTCCCCTTTTCTTCTGATTCTTCTTTCACAACCTGACTAATGTGGAGATATGTTTTTTTTTTAAAAAGATGGAGTAGGAAGAACAATAACTACAAAATATTCTCCCCTAATCCTCAGACACACTCTTTTGTAAATACACATGATCTTTATGAAAAGAATGAGAACAAACTGAAAATACTATGTAGGGGATACATGTGGCCCCAGCAACTCCAGAACTGTAGAGTCTCAACGTCCCTTCCTCTCTTGGTGGATCCTTATGAAGTTTCTCCACCCCAGGACTTAGCATCTCTTCTGGTAAGGTTGTTCAGCTGGGTTCCCAGGTGTCTTTATTTCTCCTAAGTCCAGCTCTTGGTTGTCAGGTCTAGTTCTCTCTCCAGTTCTTGGCCAGCTCTCTTCTTTTCTGCCAAAGGTCTCACTCCTTGAAGCAGCTCTTGGCCTCTAGGGACTGCCTCTCTATATGGATGTTTGTGTGGAGTATATGTTTTGGCTCCCTCAGTAAAGCCTCAAGCTACCACCAACTGTGGAATGTAATGTTGCCACCTAGATGAGTACCTCCCCTCCTAGACAATATGTCTGACAAAAGAATTGAGAAATTTTCCACTCCCCTCCTCAAAGGTGAAGAGTGGAGTTCTTTCCAGCTGCTGACTCTCTCTTCATCTGATTCACATTCAGAAGCTATTAGCTTTGCTAACCCTGTAAAATAATTTCATCACAAAGAAACTCTTTACTACCAGACCTTGGGGCAATGTAGCAATGTGTCCAAAGGCTTGCAACATATGTCTCTGTGCCCCATACCCCAGAACTCACAAAAGGTCAACCTTCCTGGTTGTCCCACAAAAACTGGTAGTACAATGGGATGAAGCACAGAAACATGCTAAAGGAAGGTTATCCTATGCTTCTTTACTGCCATGAAGTCCTGTATGGCCACTTCCCTCACTCTTGTCCCAGTAAATTGTAAATCCATAGAATGGGATGAACTATGAGCAAAGACCAGCAATTATTTAATTGCTTCTCTTAAATATGCTCACTGCATCTATTCTGCATCAATCTTTACTTGCAAACTGTCTCCTCCTGTAGAATGTAAGGTGCTTGAGGGCAGAGACTGCTAATTCCTGTCTTTGTACTTCCAAGGCTTACCAGTGACTGGCGTAGAAAAAGTGCTTAATCAATTCTCATTGACTGACTGATAGATGTGGTATGTAATGTCTAGACCACATCTACCTTGAAGTTCTTGTTGTTCGGTCAGTTTTCAGTCATATTCAACTCTTCATTATCCCATTTGAGTTTTCGTGGCAAAGGTATTGGAGTGGTTTGCCATTTCCTTCTCCAGCTCATTTTACAAATAAAGAACTGAGGGACAAAGGGTTAAGTGACTCTTGTAACTGCATTTGCCACTGTTCTTGAAAGGTTCCACCCTCACCTCTTTCCTCTATATTTCTGAAGCAGGACATTGGACACTAGTCCACAAGGAATGGTTCTCATCTTTCATAAAAGGCTAATGGGATCCTCTGGTGGGAGCCCAGTGGCCAGTAGATGTCTGTGTAAAGAGAAAAGATATTTAGAATTGAATTCAGAATTGATCAGACTGGTTTCATACTACTTTGGATAGACTTGTGTCTGGCATTCTATTTTTAATACCCTCTAAGTATCTAGAAATAGAGGGAGTTGCATGAGAAGAATTAGCATCTTCATTGCAAAGACTTAAAGTCATAGAAGAGGGGATAGATAAATTTGAACAGAGAAGAATTAAGAACAAGAAACTAGTGGAGGGGGGAGGAGCCAAGATAGCAGAGTAGAAAGACACACATATGCTAGCTCCTGACATACAACCCATAAAATACCTGTAAAGAAGAACTCCCAACAAATTCTGGAGCAGCAGAAGCCACACAGCAATGGAGTGGAGGAGATTTCTGTTCCAGAGAGACCTGAAAAACCGACACCAAAGGTCCATTGCACACCAGAGCAGGAACAGAGCCCAGCCCTGCCTTGGCCAAGGCACCAGAGCAGCAGAACTTAATTTCACACTGAATAGCAGCCCTGCCCCCCATCTGAGCACCTGAATTTAATCTTACATTGACTAGCAGCCCTGCCCCTGCCAAAAGCCCTGAGGCTGGGAAGCAGCATTGAATCTTAGAACCCAAGCAGTAGCTGGGTGTATCTGGAGGTGAGGTGGGTGTGGAAAGGAATCTCAGAAGTCAAGTAACTGGCTGGGAAAATGCCCACAAAAGGGGAAAAAAATGAGACCATAAAAGGTTACTTTCTTGGTGAACAGATGTTTCCTCCCTTTCTTTCAGATGAGGAAGAACAATGCTTACCATCAGGTAAAGATGTAGAAGTCAAGGCCTCTATACCCCAAACATCCAAAATAGATATTCAATGGGCTCAGGCCATGGAAGAGCTCAAAAAGGATTTTGAAAATCAAGTTAGACACGTGGAGGAAAAACTGGGAAGAGAAATGAGAGAGATGCAAGAAAAGCATGAAAAGCAGGTCAACACCTTCCTAAGGGGACCCAAAAAAATGCTGAAGAAAATAACACCTTGAAAAATAGGCTCACTCAATTGGCAAAAGAGGTTCAAAGCAGAACTAGCCAAATGGAAAAAGAAGTTCAAAAGCTCACTGAAGACAATAGTTACCTCAAAATTAGAATGGAACAGATGGAGGCTAATGACTTTCTGAGAAACCAAGAAAGCACAAAACAAAACCAAAAGAATGAAAAAATGGAAGAGAATATGAAATATCTCATTGGAAAAACAACTGACCTGGAAAATAGATCCAGGAGAGACAATTTAAAAATTATGAACCTACCTGAAAGCCATGATCAAGAAAAGAGCCTAGACATCTTCTTTCATGAAATGATCAAGGAAAACTGCTGTGATATTGTAGAACCAGAGGGCAAAATAAGTAATCAAGGAATCCACCAATCACTTCCTGAAAGAGATCCAAGAAGAGAAACTCCTAGGAACATTGTGGCCAAATTCCAGAGTTCCCTGGTCAACGAGAAAATATTAAAAGCAGCTAGAAAGAAACAATTCCAGTATTGTGGAAATACAATCAGGATATCACAAGATCTAGCAGCTTCTACATTAAGGGATCGAAGGGCATGGAATAGGATATTCCAGAAGTCAAAGGAACTAGGACTAAAACCAAGAATCACCTACCCAGCAAAACTGAGTATAATACTTCAAGGAAAAATGGTCTTTCAATGAAACAGAGGACTTTCAAGCATTCTCGATGAAAAGACCAGAGCTGAAAAGAAAATTTGACTCTAAAACACAAGAATGAAGAGAAGCATGAAAAGGTAAACCGCAAAGAGAAGTCATAAAGGTCTTGCTAAAGTTGAACTCTTTACATTCCTACATGGAAAGACAATATTTCTAACTCTTGAAACTTTTCATTATCTGGGTAGTTGGTGGGACTATACACACACACACACACACACACACACACACATATACACACGCGCATGCACACAGACAGAGAACACAGAGTGAATTGAATAGGATGGGATTATATCTTAAAAAATGAAGTTAAGTGGTGAGAGAGGAATGTGTTGGGAGGAGAGAGGGAGAAATGGAATGGGACAAATAATCTCTCATAGAAGAGGCAGGCAGGAGACTTTTTAGTGGAAGGAAAAAGAGGGGAGCTGAGAGAAAAACATGAGGTTGACTCTCATCACGATCGACTAAAGGAAGGAATAAAATGCACACTCATTTTGGTATGAAAATCTATCTTACAATACAGGAAAATGGGGGAGAAGGGGACAAGCAGGGTCGTGGGGATGATAGAAGGGAGGGCAATGGGAGGAGGAAGCAATTTGAAATCAACACTCTTGGGGAGGGACAGGATCAAAAGGGAGAATAAAAACAATGGGGGGCAGGAGAGGATGGAGGGAAATATAGTTAGTCTTACACAACATGACTATTATCGAAGTCATTTGCAAAACTACACAGATATTGCCTATATTGAATTGCCTGCCTTCCCAAAGGGAATGGGTGGGGAGGGAGGGATAGGGAGAAGTTGGAACTCAAAGTTTTAGGAACAACTGTTTAGTATTGTTGTTGCTACTAGGACATAAGAAATACAGTTAATGGGGAATAGAAAGTTATCTGGCCCTACAGGACAAAAGAGAAGATGGGGACAAGGGAAGGGAGGGATGATAGAAGAGAGGGCAAATTGGTGATAGGGGAAATTAGAATGCTCAGTATATTGGGGTGGGGAGAGGGAACAAATGGGGAGAAAATTTGGAACCCAAAATTTTGTGAAAATGAATGTAAAAAGTCAAATAAATAAATTTTAAAAAAATTTAAATAAATGAATAAATAAAAGAAGATGCACACCTATGTTGCTCAAGATTTTGCTCTGTTATCTTATTAATCACTATAAGATACTATTGTCCCTTACTTGGGGTGCTGGCTCCCGAGAATCTGTTGACCTCTTTTACTGGCAAATGCCAGTCTTTCCAATAAAGAGAATATCCTCAGAAGAAAAAAAAAGAAATTCGTGGAGCTGGTCCAATTGTAGGAAAGAAGATTCTCTCCTGTAATAAGTGTTAAGGAAAAAGAAGTGGGGTAGCAAAAAGCAAACTTGCTTACTTAATAATTTGCCTAAGACCACCCTGCCTTTCTCTCCTGTAGATATGCCCTTTATTAAGCCTGAGGCAGAAGTAAGCCGAACACTTACAATGGTAATTTTCTATGTAACCTTGGTTTTGCATCTATAAGGTAGATTCATCCCTCAGGCTTGCAGCCATTTTCAACTCCTCACTCTCTCTCGCCTCCCATATCCAATGTATTGTCAAGGTCTAATGACACCTTTGCAACATCTAGAGAATATATGAATTCTTCCTCTCTGACATGCTACCACCCTTAGTACAGGCCCTCATTACCTCATGCCTGGACTGTAGCAATTATCTGCCGGTGCATCTGTCTGCCTCAAGTCTCTCTCTTCTTCAATGCACCCTCCAGATAGCTGCCAAAATGATTTTCTTAAAACTCAGGACCAACCATGAGAGCCCCCTACTCAATAAACTTCCGTGGTTCCCTACTAATTCTAGAATCAGTTACAAAATCTTCAAAGCCCTTCCTAAACTAGTGCCACATTGTCTCCCTTCCCTGCTCTGATCCCGCCCCACACACACCCTCCTCCACATTTTTCCAGCCTTTTTACACTTTACATCCACATATTCATCTATCTAGTGTCTGGCCTCCTGGCCTTCCATGAATAAGATATTCTATCTCTCAGTTTCAGGCATTTTCTCTGGCTGTCCCCCATGCTTGGTACATACTCTCCCTCTTCTTTGCTTACTGGCTTCCCTGGTCAACTAAAATTCCATTTATTTTTTTTTACAGGAAGTCTTTCCTCTTTTAATTACAGTGTCTTTTCTCTGTTAACTAGTCCTTATTTATCCTGTATAGAGTTTATTTTTATATATTTGTTTGCATGTTGTTTCCTCCCATTAGCTTTTAAGCTCCTTGAGGAAAGAGATTGTCTTTTGCCTCTCTTTGTATCCCCAGTTCTTGGCATAGTGCCTGGCACAGTAGTAGGCACTAAGTAAATGTTTATTGATTGATTAAGTGGATATACGGCATGTATTCATAACTCTGGACTTCTACAAGTAGTTAGCAAATGTCTCCTGCTTATACCCCCAGTTATAGAGTAAAGCTCTCTAACAATGGGCCAAGAGTTGCACTCATAGTCCTGTACTATTCTTTGTGGCTCCCATTTTGCCCTTGTGCTGCTGATAAATGGACACTTGGAAACATAAAGAAAGGGCTGTTCACAGTTGCTTATGATAAATAATATTTAATCTAGCAAATATATTCCTCAGAATAAATTTAAGAAAAATCCAAAAGGAAGCAAGACTGGAGCAGCACAAGGTCCACCTGTTTCTCTCAGCTGGTTTATTTTTCTCAGTACTGGCTGCTACTGGGATAAGAAGCCACAAACACACATGGAGTGCAACAAACATTCCCAGCTTGTCCATTTAGATAAAGGTCATCTCTTGTGGTCTTAGAGATCTACAGATGTGACAGACACCAGCTGCTGCCCCAATCATGCTTCCACCATGGGCCAAATGCTCCCTCGGCTTCTCTCCTTATTCTCTTCGAGAGTCCCCAAACTCATGCCTTTATGGTATGTGAAAAATCTTCAATCCCCTCCCTCCTTTTCCAGAACTGATCTCAAGTTAATTTTTTTTTCTAAACTGAGAAGAACTGTAAATCTCAAGTGGTTCCATAGCCAGGCAACTCCTAGACAGAGGCTGTTATATTAATACTAATTGCTTCAAAGCAAGGAGGTACCATGGTACAGTCAAAAGTGCTGGATCTGGTATGGACTCAGAAGGCGTGCGCTTCAATCTTATCTTTAATTCTACTCAGTGAACATTTCTTAAGCACATACTGTGTAACAGACATTGTGCTAACTACTGGGTGTACAAATAAGAAAAAGAAAGAAGTCTCTGCCTTTAAGGAGTTTACAGTCTAATGGGGGAAGAAAACATATATAAGGAAGCAAAAAAGGGGTGGGGACACCCAAAGTGCCCAATTTGGGGATAGGTTATTCCCTAGAGTTGAGAACAAGCAACTCTAACATGGGAAGGGGAGTGAGCTACAAAGTCCAGGCTCTGGTTTCTATAAAGGAAGGCATTGGGTGGAGTTTAGTGCTAAGTCCTCCAATCAAAGAAGAAAAGGGGTTGAGGGAATTGGGAAGTTATTGATTATATACAAGAATGAGTAAACCAGCATAATGAAGGGATTTCTGAGAATGAGTTTATCCTGGGAGGGGACATCTTGTTCCTTGAAGTTGGGACCAAGCAGAGCTATAGATACAAAGCTGAATGCACATGACCTTGGGAGAGTTATTTCATCTCTCTGGGATTTAGTTTCTTCATATATAAAATAAGGTGGTGAACTATTCAACATTGAATGTCCCTTCTAGCTCTCAATTCATTAATCCATTATTCAGTTAGAATCAATGTTGACCAGTCACATTTGAATCCAAATTGGAACAAAGTTGGACCCTTCGCTGAGCTGCACACCAAAATAACTATTCATGTGGAGGGGGAGGGAGGGTGTCAATTTTTCAGTGTTAAGTGGCAAAAGTTAGAAAAGAAAAAGATCACAGAACCTCAGTATTTGAAAGGACCTTATAGGACATCTTGTCCTACCTACATCTGAAAAAAGCATTCTTTCTACAACATGCTAAAAAGTTGTCATACATCCCATGACTGAAGATTTCCAATGAAGGGGAACCCAACGAACCCAAAAGCATACCATTCCACTTTGGGATTATTCTGATAAGAGAAATCTTCCCTTAGATCAAATCTAAATTTGTCTCCTTGTTAACTACTCATTGCACAAGAATACTCATAAGCCCTTGAGATCATCAGGCTGTTATGAAAGGGTATGAATGGTTGCATAGAAGTCATCTTCCATTTTAAGTCAAAAGTAAATTCTACTGATGGTATTAGAATAGCAACATGAAACATTTTGCAGCAATACCTTAGATTTTGAAGAAAAAAAGGTATGTATACTTTTAAGTTTGTTTTCTCATAAGGTGAATAGAAGGGAGAAAAAGGTTTTATTTGTATATCTACACTCATTTATATGTGTTTACTTGCTGCTCTGAGAAATACTTGTCCATCTTTTAAAAGGCATATTTACATATTTTCTTTCTGCTCTGATGTCCTTTCCTGGAATCTAGGAAACTTTATAAAGTCCAATTGAAAAGTCTCATCTTCATATAGTTTACAAAAATTACCTTTATGTGGATTTTGCCCTTCAGTTTCTAGACCTGTAATTTAAATGCTATCAGTTTAAATTGCAATTTGCAATTTTGTTCTTGCTGGAAAGAAAAGATTTTCTTTCATCAAAACAGAAATGAAATGTTTCTCATTGTCTGTCCAAATTGGTCTATTGTCATATTTTTTCCTTTGTTTGAATAAGTGGTCATCAATTTATTCACAGTTTTCCCCTTTAAAACCATTTAGTTCTTAGTAAGTAATAGACATTTATCTTCAATTTTTCAGTCAGAGCAAAATATGAATAGCTTTTCATGCATTGCTGTTTTATCTAGACTTTAATAGATAAAAGATTTGAATTTTGTTTAGACAGACTTTTTCCCAAAAAGGTTAACCAATAATGGTGTGACTGGTAATAAGTTTATAGTGGCTAGCCCTGGAAAGGCCTTATTGATGGTGGACATGGAAACTCATTGCAACTTTTGCAAAGCCATACTAACACATAGCAAAGCTAGGACTTGCACCCAGGTCCTCTGACCCCTAATCTAAAGTGTTTTTGCATGGCCATGACTATCTGCCTGATGAGGGAGATAGATGTCATACCTAGAAAAATTAAGGTTGCACATCACAGAATTCATCAGTCTTATTTAATGGAGCTAAGAGAAGATGTTCAATAAAGACCACGGGAGAATTTGAGAAGGCTGGCAAGGCAACTCTGTAACCCAAGTGGAATGAATGTCTTTAAAGTTACCGAACAATGATCTCTTCTTCCTTGCCTTTTCTCAGTCCTCATCCTTTCTGACCTTCCCTACAGCATTTGACATTATTGTCTACCCTCTTCTAGATACTCTTCTCTCTAGGTTTTCATGATACTATTTGCTTTCTTAGTACTCTGGCTATCCCTCTATTTTTTTGGTGTCTCCTTTGTTGATTCATTACCTACATCTCATCTCCTAACCATGTTGCTGTTCAGTCATTTCAGTCATGTCCAGTTCTTCATGACCCCATATGGGATTTTCTTGTCAAAGATACTGAAATGGATTGCCATTTCCTTCTCAAGCTCATTTTACACATGAGGAAACTGAGGTAAACAGGTTTAAGTGACTTGTTCAGGTCCACACAGCTAATAAATGTCTGAGGCTAGATTTGAACTCAGGTGTTCCTGAGTCCAGGTCCAGTGATCCATTCACTGCACCTCAACTATATCTGTACCTCAAACCTCTCTGTCCAGGGCTCTCTGCTTTCCTCTTTGCAGTCTCTTACAGGGTGATTCCCCTCCCATGGACTTGATTATCATCTCTATGCAAATGACTCACATAATATATAGCCCCAGTTTTCTCCTTAGCTCTAGTCACATATTGTTCACTCCTAAGTATTTCAAACTAGATACCTCATAATCATCTCAAACTAAACATATCCAGATAGAATTAATTATCCTTCCTTCAAAACTTGCCCTTCTACTAAACTTTCCTAACTTTGTCGAGGACACTATCCTCCTTCCAATCAACTTAATTTTTCCTGCTGCTCATACCTAACCAGGGATATATTCTTGAAATAATCTCCTCTCTCTGCATTTGGAAGGAAGGGAAAAAGGGAAGAATAAGGAAAGGGAGAAAGAGAGGGACAGAAGGTTCAGAAATAAACTTATAGCCTAATGCCCTAACTAAGACTAGTTCCAAGCAAAACTGTGAAAATAGCAATTTGTCTTCTTGGTCTCCTACTTTCCTTGTTGATTTTATCCAATTCAACAAATGTTTATAAAGCACTTACTATGTTTTTGGCAATTAATTAAACATTGAAGATTCAAAGAGAAAAAATCAAATCAGTCTCTGCCCTAAAGAAATTAGAGTCTAAATGAAAAAAGGAGAGAGGCATACAAAGTGCTATTGGGAAAATAATGTCCAAATATTACTTTCTAGTGACCCTACCATAAGGGAATTTATATGAATCCCCAATAAAGAGATAGTTAAGAGTTAACTAATAGAAAATGTTTTCTCACCAAAGTTTTCTAAACCAGTGAAATTAAAATCACAGGTTATGTCAAAAAAAAAAAAAAGAAAGAAAATGACATTCACTGTTAAGCAATATGATGGTACAGATAGATAAAAGACCAGACAGAAGCATAATATCATGGAAAGAATGCTGGTTTTGGAATCAGAAGCCTTAATTTCAAAACGCAGGTCTTTCCACTTACAATTTGCATGACTTTGGGCAAGTCATTTAACTCTCAGCCTCAATTTTTCTCATTTGTAAAATGAAGAGATTTGACTGGATGGTTTCTGATGTCTCTCCCAGTTCTAGATCTAAAAACTTGGAGACTCAGAAAAGATAAGAAATAAACATATGTCTCTTTAATACTTCTTGCATTCACTAAGTGTCGCTATTTCCTTTTTATATAGGAATTCCATAGTTGTGTATTTGTCCTCTTCTCTATCTCTCTCTGTCTCCATCTCTCTCTCCTGCTCACACCCTCAATGTTCAATCCAATTCCCCCTCTACCCAATGCATTGACCATGATTTGTCTTTTATGATTTTTCTTCCCTTTCTACCTTGCCCTTCATGTATATTTTAACCTGCTTATACTTGTAGGCAACTAAGTAACACAAGGAATGGAGTACTAAGGCAGGAGTCAAGAAGATTTGAATTCAAGTTTGGTCTCAGATATTTACTAGCTGCGTCCCCTGGACAAGCCATTTGACCTCTGCCCCTTCGTTTCCCATAGATAAAATGGGAATCATAATAGCACCTATCTCCCAAAGTTGTTGGGAGGATCAAATGAGAGAATAATTGGAAAGTGTTTAGCAAATGCCTTGCCGACAGTAAGGGCTATGTTAATAATAGCTATTATTTTTGTAAGACAAACGGAGGTAGTGGAAGTGCTCGGCATACAATTTGCACTCAGACTCTGTTGCTTAACCCCATAGCTCCTTCTTCTCCAACCCTGTTCTCCCCTAGGGAGGGCACTGTTGCAGGGATAGTAGGAGCAATAAGTCCAGCCATCCTGGAAAATGTGAAGAGCTCTATTAAGTCTGTTGTGTTTGCAATTGATTGCTCAGTTATACCTGATAGATTATTCAATAAAATTTCGTTTCTTAATAATTGGGAATACCAATGACTAGAAGAGCCATTTGAAACTAAACAAGGGTAAAAGGCAAGAAAGAATGAAACGGTGTAGAGAAAACATAATTAAAGAATGCCAGCTGTAAAGACAACTCTGTGCTTCTCAGTTTGAATACATAAGAGTTCAGGCTGATGCATACTGTTTGTCCTAACCTCTGAGAGCTTTTTCCCTTTAAAAAACAAAAAGGAAAATAGTCTTTCTCTTGGAACTTTCTGTAAAAGTCACATTCCACATAAACAAAATCAACTAAATGGTAACCAAACTCTAATTAATTGTAGTGAATGATTCCAGAAAACAGGTGATGAAATAGCTACACATCTCTGTCCTCTCAGTAGAGAGATGGAGGACTATCGGGAGAGAGAACTGCATGTGCTATTTGACAAGAACTTTGTGCAGTTGGTAATGATCAGTTGTTTTTCTGTTACAAAAGACAATTCAGAGAAGGAAGGAGAATTTGAGAAATCATCATGGCGTATAGCACCTTCTCTGAGACCGTTTGTCCAGTTCACACTCTCATTGGCAGCTTGGGTCTCCAGAGATATGAATGCCAGTCCTCCCCCTTAGGATTCTGGGGACAAACCTTAGGGGTTGCAGCTTTTAATACTAAATCTTCTAAACTTCTATCAGATATGCCTTAAAAAAATCAGTCAAGCAGTAGAACTTCATTGTTTTTAGAAAACAGTATTTACTGAGAAAATATAGCAAAAATGGTTGCTACAAAATATTTCCCACCCCCTTCCCATGCCCTGCATCCTGGAAACACACAAAAGATTATGAAGGTCATATGTGACCAAGGAATACCTCTTGACTCCTGGTCGCAAAAGTCATTTTGTCTCTTTATGATACCTGTTAGTTTTCCCATTAGGTATAGATCTTTGCTAGATTCAGTAGACTGTATCTTTTTGGAATTGATAGCCAGAATTTTTCTAACTCACTAAGGGTCACAAGCTCTGAAGCTACCATCATCTTCAGAGCATTGTTTTTCTATTCCTGTCTAAAGGTAATTCCCCTGTGGTTGGCCACCATGGTTCTAGAAGACTCTGCTAATGACTCTGGTTGCCAGTAACACCTCTGATAGCTCTGATGATCTCTTCAGCTCACTGGTCACTTTGATAAAACCATCTTAGGCTATTCATTCATCTAAGATAAGGAAAAACTAAAGGGGTCAGCTAGAAGACACAATGAAAAGAGTGCTGGCTCCTGAGTCAGGAAGATGAGTTTAAATTCTGCCTCAAATGCTTACTATCTGTTTATCTTTGTTTCCTCATCTGTAAAGTGAGCTGGTCATCTTGATGAACATCTGGTCACTGGACCCAGATGGCTCTGGAGGAGAAGTGAGGCTGGTGACCTGCACAGCCCTCCCTCACTCAAAACAAAGTCAAGTGCAAGTCATGTCATCATCTCTCTGATGGCATGGTCGTCTTTGGCAACAAAGGACATACACAAAGTGAGCTGGAGAATGAAATGTCAAACTAGTTCAGTATCACTGCCAAATCCCTAAAGGGATCCTGAAGAGTCAGGTCCACCTGAAATGACTGGACAACAGTAACAAAGACTAAAGAGATAGAACCACCATGAGGTCAGAGAGACATGGAGGCCAGATGGGGAGAAAAATAATCAGTTTCTCCTTCCTACCTCACAGCTCCCAGTGGTCCTTCTCACTTGAAAACTACCAAAGAAGAGACCAAAATATTCCTTAGACTTTCCCTCTCTTGAGTCATCACCCCTTATAATTCTGAAACTTGTTAGAAGGGTTTTTATCGTCACATAGTACTACCCCCTCAATACTCATGACTGAGAACTGATTTTTCAAAGTTCTAGGCATTGAATTGAGAATAGGCAAGGAATATCTTCTCTGTATAACCCACCAAGAATGGCAAATCTGAGGATATTCTAAAAACTAGGCCTTCTATTACTGGTTTAAAAAGAAAAAAAGAGATAGCATGATGCAATGAATAAAGGGTGATCTTATAATCAGAAAGTCCTGAATTCAAGTCATGTTTGAACATTTACTGGCTATGTGATCCAGAGTGGGTCACTTATTCTTACAGTGCCCACAGGCCATTCTCCAAGATAATAAGCAAAGAGTAGGTGGTAGAAAGCTCCTTGCCAGGAAGTCCCTATATCAATGAGACCCTGAATCCAGTCCAAAAAATTAAAAAAATGAAAATGAACTGTATAATGCTTTTCAAAAAACAAAATATTAAAATTAAATTAATAAAATTAATAAATTTTAAAATAACAAATATTTTCCATAATAAAATAGTAAATGTTTTAAATAATACTTAAAAAACTTAAGCCACAATCTGGTACAAGGTGAGTGGGGCAAACTGTCACTCAGCTGATAACTCAGTTGTTGCTTGACTTTTGATTTCCTGACCTTAGACTCGTCCCTTGACTTCCTCCTCCACACTCGGGTTTCTGCCTGACTACTGCTATGTATTCTACCAGGTCTGCTTTCTCGGATTCCCACTTTTGCTGTATCCGTTGTCATGGCAACCAAGTCTCACTGACTCTCTGGGTTTGACACTCAGTCTCATACCTTGACCTCCACTTTGCTGTCTCTGCCCAGTGTTAACCCTTATCTTACCAGAACCAGCTGACTAAAAGCAATATGTAACATACAATTCTATTTGAATGCAAGGACAGTGAAGAAAGAAGTTACTTGTTAGTGGTAATAAGTTCCATCAGGTTTCTTGGAAAAGATTAGGAATCCCTACCTGATCCCCTAGCAAGTTGTTTATTAAATGGCATCTCAAAAGATAATGAATTATGTTTGCAAACTCCAATTTGGAATGGGTAGTAGATTTGAGTATCCAAAATAAAAATATTTATAATGAATTAAGATTATACTACTGTTTAACTATTGTGATGATCCTGTTCTTAAAGCCTTAACATTATGGATTAATCCATGAAAATAGGTTCAAGTCCAGGGAGCCAGAAGCAAGGAAAAGAATATTTTAACAAAAATTTAATTGTGACCCCAGATATTAGTGCTAAGTACCACCAGTTTCCCACTGTTCATTATTACCTGTGTCAGATACTAAAAGGTCATCCATGAAAGAGCAGAAGAAGAGAAGAGAAATAGTAAAGGTTACAAGCTTTTCCTAAATTTTTTCTAGCTACATATGACCTTGGATAAGTCACTTAATTTCTCTGGGCTTCATTTACCTCATCTGTGGAATCAGGCAACTAGATCCATGACTTCTAAGGAGCCCTTAAGTTCTAAATCAAGGATCCTGTTATCAATGATGTGATTTTGCTAGGGATTACCAAAGTAGCTACATGTCAACTGACAGAAACAGCAGAGATCTGCTGGCTTCTTGGGGTGGGTAGCTGGGATATGGAGACCCTCAAAGAATTTGCCAAACTGGATAGATATTACTCACTTTTGGCGATTCAAATGCATTCAAATGTTACTGCCAGAAGAAAACTAGAAAATATTACTAAGAGAAACTAGGCAAAATACAAGTGACCTTCAGCAAAGGTAATGTTTTCATTACCACTGTCAAAAAAAAAAGTTAGAATAGAAAGACCAATTTGGGAAATGACCAATGACTAAGAAGATATTATCTGATAATGAGGTTTATATTTCTGGATCATGCCTTAAAATGTAGGAATGATGAGTCCTTGGCAAGAAATGGAGTATACCTGGAGAGGGTCAGTAAAAACATATTTGCGTGGAGTCTAGAATATAATCATGAAAGCAAGAAACTGAAAAAGGAAAAGGGAAGGAGAAAGTCACCTACAAAGAGCTAAAAAGCCTAGCACCCCAGAGTACTCGGGAGGAAAAACCAAGTAAAATAAAAGAATACTGATTCACTAGTTTGTGATGATAACAAAGCACTTAACTGTGTGCCAGGCACTGTGCTGAGGGCTGGAGATAAAAATGCAAGCAAGAAAGGAATTGTCTAGTCCCTTCCCTCAAGGACCTTACATTCTGATGAGCATAAAGGAAGAGGTGTGGGAATAGAATAGTATGGCATGGAAATGCCTGGGAAGTAATGTGGGTAAGACTTGGAAAAAGTTCATCTATCAGAGCTCTGTAAGTTAACAGGTTCTCAGTTAAGGAAAGGTAGGGAGGTAAGGAAGAAATTGGAGTTGAGGGATTGTGATCCAGAAATAGGTGAAATGTGACATGAAAGCCTGATTTGGGGCAAGATAAGACAAAAGCTCACCCAACAGACATGACATTTAAAAATACAGCTATCACTTTTTAAAAACAAACAAACATGGCTTTAGGTTCTTATATAAAATGTATATGGGTAATCAAGAGCTTGAGTTGGAAATCTTCATTCAAGGGGGCAGATCCAAGGCAAATATTCCTAATACTTGCAGAATTGTAATTAGAATGTGGCTTCTTTAGTCAAAAGGAATCAAATAATACAGTAAGAAAGGAATGGAGTGGGTTAGCATTCGAAATTTTGTATGCAAAAAGAATAACATGGTCCTATAATAGTTGTGTCGGGAGCTCTGTAGTCTGCAGTGATCTGGGACTTGTCATGGTCAACCAAAGGGGTATTTTATAATTTGGGAGGGGTTAGACAAGAAAAGAATCAAAGCAAGGGCAGGAGAGCTTCTTGGGGTAGATGAAATTGTATTGAGTGACAATGGTAAGGCTGAATCATTGAACTCATATTTTATTTGTTTTTCCATATCAGGAAATTCTTTGGGCTGGAAAGAATTTTTAAAACAGTGATTAACAAGAAATGCACACCCAGGTAAGTGAAATGATGACCAGGCATCATCTACCTGCCATTACTGAGATCCAGATGAACTATGTCTTAGAGTGCTGAAAATTGGCAGATGGAATTTCTGACCCACAATGATCTCTGAAAAATCCTGAAAATGAGAAAGACACTGCGGCACTACAGAACAGATATCATCCCAATTTTCAAAACAGAAATGACTTGTCACTGCCAACTAAAGCCCAGTGAGCTTAATTTCTATTCTTGGCAAGATTTTAGGATGCGTTACTAAAGGAATACTTTGTGAACACTCCAGAAGGATGGAAGTAGTTTTCTACTTTTTAGTGGTCTTCAGGTAGTAGATGGATGTCCACTCAGTACTGCACAGGGCATTCCTGCACATGTAAGAGTTGGAATATATGACCTCCAGGTTTTATTCGATCATGTTTATGATAGTGGCTGGCAAAAATTTTACAGGCTAAAAGATTTACTTCCCTTGTCCTTACGACTTGGCACATGCCTGATTTACTCACCTCAGTGGTCAGCGTACTGTGTTTGTTCCTCTAATTATCAGGATTGTGCTTCTTATAGTATATAACAGGAATGAATATGATTAATTTTCAAACATGATGCTAAAGTTACAATTCTTGTGAAAAGTATTTCAATATCTACAACTTTTTTTTTTTACAGCAAAACAATCTAGTTTTAATAATGTGATTTCTTTGCATGAAATCCAGTAAGAAAGAGGTCGTTTTAATCTGTTATCAGCACCTTATGCTTTTTTTTCTTCAAACTAATTTTCTTCCAAGCTTGGGTAAATGAATAGGAAGTAGCTGTTACTTTGTCACTTCTACAAGGCATTATCACAGTAATGGCCTTGTAAGTCAATTTTCTTTGAATCTTTTGCATTCTTCTGTGACCTTTTCCACCAGGATATTTTCCAATTTCCCAGCTTCCTAATATTCTTTCATATTGCAATTTCACAGGAGTACCATGCTTACAAAGATCTTTTTATTTTTTCTTCTCCCTTCTCTTTGAAGTTTTCTTTCTTTGTATTTTTTTAGACACTTTAAATTGAAGTATAGAATTCTTTAAAGAATGAACAACACGTGCACTTCTGATAAATGGACAATCTTTTCAGTTAGGTTCTGAAACAACTGGATCTGGAATGTGCCCACATTAGGACTATGTAGGCAAATAAGTGACATTGTTGACCAATACATCCAGGTCAGCAGGTTCCTATCCCCTAGGGCTAGAATGAGGTTTTCGAGCTAGAATAGATTCTTGAGTTTATCTTTGTCTTTTTTTTTCTGTTGGGTTCTGGTCTAGGAGACCTAATATCATATATCTACTGACTCAGATGCCCAGCTAGAACTCCCCCCACCACTTTCATCCTAAGTACAACGTAACTTGGAGTAACAAGTCATGGAAGCTGGCACTATTGCCCTAGCCATACCCTATATCCTAAATATTTTCATTTCCCATTCTTTCCATCTTCTGGAGTTTACTGAAACCCAGCACTCAAAATAGACATTAATCCCTGACTAATCTTTCAACCAACCAACAACCATTTACTAAACATATATGTTCCAGATATCGGGCCTCTCAATGGCAGGTTGCTACTATTGCCATGCAACATGGCGGGCTAGATTGAGTTAGTCTACTCCTTGTTCCCCCTCACCACATCCAGTCTCTAAGCCACCTTCTCTCCTTTCTCCCTATGAAATCAGTATCTGGCTCTCTGTCTTCCTTTGCATCTCTACCCGCACCCTCATATTTGGGAATTTCACTATTTATGCTGATGGCTCCTTAACCATGCTGGCCTTCCAATTCAACCAACCTGCCTGACCTACATTTTTATTTCATCTCAGTCTCTCCCTGGCATGGTCATACTTTAGGTTTTTTCATCATCCCTAAATCTAAAATATTTCTTTCTGACCATTCTACTTTTCCCTCTCTCTCACTTCCAAATTTTTTTTCCAATTTGTAGCATAGTCTTGGATTTCTCCAACTCTCTTTATTCTTCCAATATAATCCTATTCTGGCCTCATCTTCCTTCCTTCACAATCCATCAACAGCTGACCAGTTCAATCATATATCCTGCAATCTTTCTATCCTAAAACCTCTTGTCCCCTCTTACTATCAATTTGATCAGTCTTTCTCAGTTTTCCTTTTCTGGATCATCATCCTTCTCCCAGCCACTAATTGTGGATGTTCTCTAAGACTTTTTTCCGAGCCTTCTTCTCTGTCTTTCTGTTTCTGTCACTCTCTCTCTTTATCTGTCTCTATATATTCATCTATCTATCTATCTGTCTCTCTATCTATCTCTCTGTCTCTGTCTGTCTGTCTCTAGCTTCATCAGTGCCCAAAGATTCAATTATCATCTCCATGCAAATGATTCTCAAATCTGCTTCTAGCCCTCATCTCTCTTCTAAGACTGTCTCACTTTGTCACCTGCCTGTTGGATCTCTCTACCTGGATATACCAGAGATACCTCAAACTCATCATATCTAAAACAGAATTCATTATCATTCCAATCTATCCTTGGAACTTCCCTCTTTCTGCATCACCACCCTTCCAGTGGCTCAGGTTCACAACTCAGTGATCCTTGATTTCTCTCTGCCCCTCCCTACCAGATCTATCCAATCAGTAGCCAAATCTTGGTGATTCTGCATCAATATCTCTCTCTGTTATCCTTACTCTCTACTTAAGTAGCCACCACCCTTGTTCAGGCCTTTCTTAGCACCATCAGGAATCTCTTTCTTCTCTATCTCCCTTATCCATCTTTTACATAGCTACCAAATTAATATTCCTAAAGCATAAATCCATGATCATGATACTCTCTTGCTCAAAAAACCCCGGTTGCTCTCTGTTATCTTTAGGATAAAATGCAAATTCCTCATTCTGGAATTTAAAGTCCCTCTTAAACTGGGTTGCACATATATTTCCAGATTTATTTCCTATTTCTCTGTCATTCACTCTATATTCTGCCACACTATACTGCTGGCTAGTCCCCAACCTCAACATTCTATTTGAATGCCTTTGCAGAGGCTGCTCTCTGTGATTGGAATGTACTTCCTTGTTCCTACTGTTCCTTAGAATCCTGGCTATCTGGATGAAGTTTCAGCTAAATTGCCACCTTCTTTGAGAGACTTTTCCTGGTTCTTCCAATTGTTGGTATTGAAATCTAGTTGTATTTAAACTTAATTTGTATACATACTCAATTCAACCCTGCTTCCCAACAGAATATAAGATACTTGAGGGTAACAACTGTTCTAGCTTTTGTGACTAGAGGACCTCCCTAGCTTTTTACACTTGGGAAGTTATTAATGAGTGTTAGTTGAGTAGAAGGTATGACCAGAAAGAGCCTGGGCAAAGTTAGTAGATGAGTTCTAATTGTGAAGTTATCTCCCCCTATGAAGTTTAAGCATCCTCATTGATGCCACTCCATCCTCCCTCCTCTGGTATCTAGTTAGAGGTACTAGTAATCCATGGGACATCATGGAATTACCCTTTGTGGCATAGTCTTACCCTTAATGGGACAGACTTAACCTTAGGGTAGTAGATGAGACTTGCTGGAGAGAGAAAGAGTCCCACTCTAATAATCCTAACCACCTCCCTCTTTAGAAGGACCCTGACTAGTTCTATAAATTTGAAGGAACTTCTAAGTGCCTAACATATATGGGACCCACTAAAAAGTGCAGGAGAGTTGCCTCAACTGTTTATGGGATTAGATATGATTTTTTTTGTGTGTTTTATATTTTCTGACAGGTAAAATAAAACTTGTTAACCCAAGTAAACATTCAGGTCAACTAGACATAGGTAGAGAAAGAAGAGGAGAAAAATAACTATAAATAGTTAACTTGAGACACACACCCACACACATATAAACGTACATACATAGGAATAAGCTAAATAGGGTGTCCCAAAAGTCTTAGTACACTTTTAAGCTACAAATACAATACAACAAACATTTATTGTTGTTCAGTGGGGTCTGACTCTTTGTGACCCCATTTGGGGTGTTCTTGGCAAAGATAATGGAGTGGTTTGCCATTTCCTTTCCTAGCTCATTTTACAGAGGAGGAAACTGAGGCAAATACGGTTCAGTAACTTGCTAGGGTCATGCATCTAACAAATATCTGGAGCCAAATTTGAATTCAGGTCCTCCTGACTTCAGTGCATCACCAAGCTTACTGCTCCTTTTACTAGACTACATTGTTTTCCCCATCACTGTCTCTTCGAGTCACAAGGGAATAAGGTTTCGCTATCCAAAGAAAAGCTTTTTTTCTCTCACAAACAATATCAACTGCTAGGTGTTTACTGATTAACTTAAACACAATGGTTGCCTTAGCAACTGTGATTGAAGAAACTACCTCTGTTCTCTGATACAGAATATGTGCTGAAAGTTTCAAAGTTGAAAAGTACTAGATTGTAATTTAAAAAACATATTTTAAAAGAATTAACCAGGTTTATAAACAGATTTTTTTAATGCAAAATATTACATCTAGTTAGCATGCCATCATCTAGGGTTTGGCAATTATTATCCAGCTAAATTGGTCAACATGAGCAGATGAACTGGAAAATTCTGGAGAAAATCAGACATTCCTCCTTCAACACAGCATAGGTATTCTGTTCACTGATACAGTTCATAACTCCTCTCGTATCTAGTGGATGGTCCTAAAGAGTTGTGACTTTAAAAATTCATCACTCTTTGGATTAACCTATTTCTGAATTTGAGCCAGACTGGTCCATAGGCCTATATACCCCAAACCTTTTCAGCTTAGAGTAGGGGGACCCACGGCACTCTGCCAGCAGGCAGAACCCAAGGCCACATCCAGGTCAGGATACAGTTTTGAAGAAGCATGCAGGGAATAAGCATGTATTAATCACCTATTATATTCCAGGACCTGGACCAATCACTAGGAATACAGAGAAAAGCAAAATACTGTCCCTGATCTCAATGAGCCCCAAGGGGAAGACAACGTGAAAACAACTGATTACAAACAAGATAGAAGACAGAAAAGAAAAAGGAAAGACTTTCTTGGGCCCTGAATTTGATTGAACAAAGTGAAAGAAGGCCAGATCTCACTTCTCATTCTGTAATGATTTTATAACATGTCCAGGTATTGTGCTTGCTTTGCCTGTGTTGCAGTGAAGTCCTTAACATCTATTTCTAGATCTTAAAAAGGATTCCCTTCACACTGGGTAGACCACAGTAGCTGATTTTGACACAGGGTCAAACGTATTACTTTTCAAAAAGGAGTGTTCTTTTTTCTTCCAGGGACTTCCAGAAATCTCCCAAGGGATCTTGTCAGTTTACAGTCTAAAGGGAGACATTAGGATTTCTGTCTTTCGCTGAGTGCAGACTTTCTAGGTACCAAGCACTCTCATTTACACCATGGAAATTTTTAAACCTACTGGGTCCACTTATCTTCTTGTCAGCCAGACACTAACTCTGAACCATTATGTTTCACATATATTTATGTTGCTACCTGAAATTGAACCAAATATTCTCTTCTTTTTGGAACAAGAGATATAAAAAGTTTTTTAAAATATTTTTTCCAAAGAATATAGCCGTGAAAACTTCTTAGGGACAAAAAAAAACACTCAAGGTAATTGGGAAAGTTCACCAGCATATCAGAACAATGGGAAGTAATTACATTGTACACATGAAGCATCTTTTATCTGATGCTCTCCCAGCCACTCCTGGGACCTACCTACATTATAACTCCATTTTAAAACAGAGGCTGAGGGATACAGGAAGAGGTTACAGTAATAATACCTTCCTTGTCTCTTCCTTCTCCCTCTCACCTCTTCTTTCGCCTCCCCCTTCCTCCCTTTCTTTCTCCTCATTCCCTTCCTCTCTCCTCCCTCATCTCTCTCTTTACACCTCCCTCTCTCCTTTTCCCTCCTCTCACTTCTTCCCCCTTTATTCCTCTTTCTGTCTTTTTACCCCTCCTTTCTTCCTCCCTTTATATTTTCCTTGTTCCCTTTCTCCTCCCTTTCTACTTGCATCATTCTTTTCTGTCCCCTCTCCTCCTTCCTCCTTCCCCCTTTTCCATTTTCTCCTCCCTCCCCTCTCTGTTTCCTTTCTCTCTTTCTCTTTCTTCCCTCTCCCAATTGTTTTTCTCTTTTTATCTCATTTCTCTTCCCTTTTTTCCCTTTTTCCTCTCTGCAGATCCCAAACATACACATACACACACACACACACACACACACACACACACACACACACCATGTGAATAATCACTTTCAGGCATATATGAAGGAGAGATAGGCATGAGCAGACTTGGAAACAGGCAGTCAGTGGCTCCCAAGGGCTGACTAAAACTTTATGAGAGGTGAACAGAAAAGAATGCTTATTTCAGCCATTTTATTATCAGGACCCCATGGTATAAGGAAAAGAAAAAGGAAAAAAAGAAATCAATGTGGTCTGCTAAATATGCCCTTTGAGCTTACCAGGCAGCAATGATAGTATTTTCCAATGCATACTTCCCCCATCACTACCACCTTTTTTTCTCTCTGCAGGACTCATCCAAGTTCCTGCCAGTCCAAACAGTGCAGACAACACCAAACAGTCCAATTAAAAAGATTATTTAAAGTAATATTCACAGCTGTGATATTTATTTTTTGTCTCCTCTTTTTCCTTAAGTTAAGATGAATTAGTTCAAATGGATGGGAGTCATTCATTCATTCACTCATTCATTCATTCAGCAATTATTTCTGTGTTGTCAGTGAAAACAAGCATTGGAATGCTTGGAGTCACAAAGATCTGCATTCAAGTTCCTGCCTTATTAAGCTGTATAACCATGAGAAATTCACTAACCCTCTCTGAACTTCAGTCAACAGTGCATAATAATAGTCTGTAGAAAAAGTTTATTGTGAGACCTGAAAAAGATGTCTATAAATTATTTTGTAACTATGTCAGTTATTATTTTGAATGAATTTCTAGTATATTCAGACCTAAGGTGAAAATAAAGGAAATGGGTGAATTCAAAAAAGAGTGATCGTTTCTAGCTGGGGTGATGACAATAATGATATTAACAGTAACAATAGATAAGATTTATTTATGTAGCCTTTACTATGTGCCAGGCACTTGCTTAAGTTCTTTAAAATTATTATCGTTTGTTTCCCACAACCATCATGGGAGGTAGGTGCTACTATTATCCTCATTTTGCATATGGAGAAACTGAGGCAAACAAAGGTTAAGTGACTTGCCCAGAGTCACAGAGCTAACTCTATAACTCCAGGCCCAGTGCTCTACCCATTGAGCCATCTAGCTGCCTCAGAAGGCCTTATAGGAGATGTAACCCATGAGCTGTTGAAGGGCAGGCAGACAGAGAGGATGGGAGGCAAAGAGAATTGCAAAGACATTTAGACACAGAAACTGAAGAAATAGCTTAGGTGTCTGTCTAAGCTTATAGATAGGGGCTATAGGAACACAATCTCCATAGCATCTCAAATTCACACTTAACCCTGTTTTTTACCAGTCAATATTAAGACAAAGAAAAAAGAAGGGCAAAGCAGGGCTGTTTCCAGTTCTGCTTCCTGGGGCTGGCCCTACCCGTAAGTGATGTGGCTTGAAGGGCAAAGACCTAAAAGCTCCTCAGGGACAAAGATGTTGCTTCCACTAATCAGCTTGCTCCAGTCCCTAAAATTCTGACCATCAGATTAATTAGTATGAGTTAACATAAGATTTCCAGAAGATTCCTATTAAAAATGTAGTTCTATCTTTTTTTTTTTGGAGAGTGTGATACATTACTAATGAGTAACCTTAGCATGGATTATATTTTCAATTCCCTGGAAGAGAATAAGACTCCAAGACGATGGAACATAGGATTGATGGGAAAAGGGGGAGGGGGCAGAAGAGGAGAGAGGCAGTGGAAACAGAGAAGAAAGAGAGCGTAGATTAATAGCCTCCTAATAGTTCTCCATGCTCCCAGTGTCTCCCTTCTCCTATCCATTCACAGCTGTCAAAATAATTTTCCTAAGGCATAGGTCCCACCGGTGTCACTCCCTTGCTCTAAAATCTTCAACGACTCCCTACTGCCTATAGAAAACAAAACAAAACAAAACATTCAGTGTAGTTTTTGAAGCCTTTCACTGAATAGCTCCCAAACACCTTTTCAGATTTAGTTCATACTGATCCCTTTCACAAACTCTTTTTTTCCAAACAAACCAGTCTACTTGATGTTCCCCACTCTATCTCTTACCTCCATATCTTCCCCCATTCTGAGAAGGCACTTTATGCTTGTCTTTCTTCAAAGTTCAGTCCAGGTAATACTACGTCCTCTGTGAGAAAAGTTTGGAGTGTGGAGATAAGCCTCAATAAGCCACTGATGTGATTTTAGTGGTTCTGGGAAATCAAGAGAGACTATTCCTTCCTCTCCCTTCCTCTCCACCCCAAAAAAACTTCCTCTCCCAGTCTAACATGTGAAATGCTACCATTAGAACTTCATTACTGTAATTTAAGCTTTGACTTCTTTTAAAATTAACATAGATAAATTTAAAACTGCTTTGACTCAGTACTTGGTGTGAATGAGTTTCAGCGGTTTCAGAAAGTGTTTCGATAGAAGGGATTGTAAAGCTGGAGTGGAAAGGGAATAGAAGTGAATTTCTACAGGAAAAAAGGCCTAGAGAACTAGGAGGGAGCAAGACTGTACTCCACAGTGTTGCTTAGAATTGGCCTAGGGCTACAGAGCAGGCAGGGAAGAAGAATGAGCAAATGAGGTATCCAGAGGCTGGGGGAGGAGGAAGTGTGGGGAAGTACTTGAAGGAGGCCGGAAATTGTAGGGCTTTGTACATAGTAGAGGCTTAATAAATGTTGCATGAATGAATGAATGAATGAATGCAGCCAAAGAGAAGATTGGCTCCTTCCCGACTTTGCCTCAGGTAAGCCCTATTGCTTCCCCTAAACTAAGCCATGGTCTTAATGGAGAAGCAGCATTTGCAGGGCTGCCAGAGGTTGAGATGCTACCACTCTCTGGAGACTTGATGATCCTGGTGTCAGAAATGTGGAAGAGCTGATGCCTGCACTCAGAAATGACTCTGGCCACCTTGGAGAGGCCTGTGTTGAGGGGAGGAAGGTTGGGGGGGGAAGGGGAGGGGGAGGTGTTGCATTGTCCTAGGGCCAAGTTAAAGCTGCCCATACTTTCTTGCTGGTTTTTTCTGCTTAATAAGTAATTGTCAAAACACGATAATGGAGTGCTTCCTTGGGCAGTGCTTTGCTGAATACTGGCCAGTCTTGGGCAAGAACTTAGTGTCTGTCTCATTCATCTTTCGCCCCTGGCCCCTGGGTTGCCACTCCCTTGCTCTAAAATCTTCAACGACTCCCTACTGCCTATAGAAAACAAAACAAAACAAAACATTCAGTGTAGTTTTTGAAGCCTTTCACTGAATAGCTCCCAAACACCTTTTCAGATTTAGTTCATACTGATCCCTTTCACAAACTCTTTTTTCCAAACAAACCAGTCTACTTGATGTTCCCCACTCTATCTCTTACCTCCATATCTTCCCCCATTCTGAGAAGGCACTTTATGCTTGTCTTTCTTCAAAGTTCAGTCCAGGTAATACTGCATCCTCTGTGAGAAAAGTTTGGAGTGTGGAGATAAGCCTCAATAAGCCACTGATGTGATTTTAGTGGTTCTGGGAAATCAAGAGAGACTATTGCCTCTTGCCGCAGGGGGGAACCCAGAGGTGTAGGCCACCTGGTGGGAGGAACATCATTCCCTCTGTGTCTGATTGTCTCTTTTCTATCTCTTTTCTCCCTGTCTCTCTCATTTCTGCATCTTTCTTTCTCTCTGTGTGTCTCTCTCTTTTCTATGTCTCTCTCTGTCTTTTCTCTTTGTCTCTCTCCCCTCTCAACCTCAACTCTCACATCTTCATATCTTACTCTTTCAAACCTTAAATTACCTTTAAGCAGGGAGTTCTCAACTTGGAATCCACAGTCCCCAAATCCATGGTTAGTTTCAAGGGGTCTACGATATTTAAAAAATATATATTTTAATACCTACTCCTATATAATTGATTTCCTTTGTAATACTAAGTATTTTATTTTATGCATTTAGAAACATTTTTGTGAGGTGGGGTAGGGTGGTCCATAGACTTTACCAAACCACAAAAGGGACCCAAGATACTCACACAAAACAAGGTTTAAGAACCCCTGCTTTTGTTCATCAGAAAGCAGTGGTATTCCCTAATGGCCAACTGGAGGATTCTTCTGGGACCAGTTGCATGGACACACCCTAGTGCTATGTGACTGGACAATGAATCAGGGAGGAACACTGATGAAGTAGCAACGCCACCAGTTAGTGGTAACAATGACGAGGGGCCCCTCATCAACCAGGCCTGGGCTAAATCCCTCTAAACTATAACTCTCTGCTCAGATTTGAATTACCCTCCTGTGGTTCCTTTTTCCCCTCAAGGCTGCCCCAGATTTTCATTTGAACGTGCTTTTTTACCTATAGGAAAAAGTGTATATATGTGGGAGTGGGGACGCAAGGAAGGAAGCAGTGGAATTTGTACTGGGCCCCACACCTCACTTAGGGATGTCCCTGAAAGCAAATAAAACCATAAAGAGGTTTCATGGGCCACGGCCCTGTTTTTTATGCACGTCACCACCAGCTGCTAAGTCTTCAGCCTTTAAGACACCCACACAAACCCAACCTTGTATAATTTCTACTTATGTCACTGCTCGTGTCTTTATATAGAGCTGGTTTATCCAGCGTTCCATCAACAACCTTATTAACTGACTTGCCCACATTCGTCACTCCAATTAATGTCATATTGACAATGATGGCCTTGAGGCCTTTATGAATCAACAAAAGAAAAATTATTTTCAGCACAATTCTGCACATTTTTTCAATAAACATTTACTGAGCACCTATTAAGTGAAATTCTTTAAAAAGCGGGGATCCACATAGAGTAAAGAGGTAGCCTAGGATAGTGACTGGACAGAGAGTTGACCTTGGAGCCAAGAAGACCCAGGTTTAAGTCCTGTCTCAGACATAAACTGACTGTGTGACCTTAGGCAAGTAATTTAACCTCTCAGTTCTCTAGGCAATTCTTTAAAGCTCTCACTTGCAGAGGAGAGGTGAACCTGCATTCGCAGAGTGAACTTCACCAAGAAGTTCCTTCTATCAATGAAATCATGGGTCCATCAGAACTTGTCCTATATATAGTATTTAATTAAACAAACATTCATTGGTCCTTACTATGGGGAAGGCCCTATGCTAGATTGGGAAGTTATGAAGATTTTTGAGACATATGATGCTACCCTTGAGGTACTTAGAGGCCAGAGAGAGACATCAATCTTGTACAAAAATAACTGGGATATCAAGCAGTGTTTGTAGTGCATAAAGGGCAATAGTCATGAAAACAGAACAGGACAAAAATACGCACTTGTTAAGTTATCTCTGACTCTTCATGACTCTATTTGGGATTTTCTAGGCAAAGATACTAAACTGACTTGCCATTTCCTTCTCCAACTCATTTTACAGAAGGGGAAACCGAGGCAAACTGAATTACATGACTTGCCCAGATATGAATTCAAATTCTGGTTCTGCCACTTACAGTTGTGTGCCTGGAGCATGTCATTTAACTTTTGAGACTCAATTTTCTTATCTATAAAATAGGAGTAATACTTGTACTTTCTAACTCATAGAGTTGTTGTGAGGAAAATATTTTGTCAAGTTATCTATAAATGTAAGCTATTACTACGAGACATGCTAACCAAAAGAGGAATTACCTCAATAAATCAAGGAAAGTTTCAGGGAGGAGGCGGGACCTTGAATTGAACTTTGTAGTACAGGTATAATTTCAGCAAGGATAGATAGAGGGAAGGTGATCCCAGGTATAGGAGATAATTTGAACAAAGGTACACAGAGAGAGTAAAATGTGAGATATGTTGGAGGAATAGTGGACAGACTAGTCTGACAGAACTACAGTCTATATAAAAGGCACCATGAAGTAAGGCTAGCAGGACAGGCTTGAGCCAGATTATGTCAGGCGGTCTTGATTTCCATGTGAAGAAGATGAGCATTGTGAGAGTGACTGGAGCTTTGGAGCATGGAGCGATGGGATTGGAGCCAAGCTTTAAGCAAAATTAATCTAGTAGCGGCGTTATAGATAGAAGCTCAGTTGGAAGGGTTCACAATGACCATCAAAATCGAATCCAAAGTTCATTGTGAACCCCTCTAAACAATGCCCAAGTAGTCAAGCAGTCTTTGCTTGAAAACCTCAAGCAATGGGGGAATCCTCCCCCTCCAAAAAAAGCTTGACTTCAGAAATCATGTAGTCCAACCCTCTCATTTTGGAGCTGAGGAAACCACAATTCACAAATAATATTAATATAATATAAATATTAATAAAAAGTGATTTATCTTAGATTGTAAAGTTGGGAACAGAGAACCCAGAGTTGAACCCAGAATTTCAGAAGCCTCATCCAGTGATTTTTCTACCCAACCACAAGATTTGTACATTGTCTCCGTCTAGTAATCAGAATATGCCAGATAATATAGAGCTTGCTTCATTTTAAATAGAGGAGATGGTGTTTCTTCACTTTTTAGAGACTTGGTGGCACCTAGCCACAATTGTCCCTACTTCTGTTCTCTAAAGACACTCATGTCCAGAATCCTTCCTCAGAAAGCAGGAATATAATTTTCACTGGACTTCCCAAGAGTCTCTTCAAATTCAATTCTGGATTGATCAAGAGATTTCTGGGATAGTTGTGGGAACTGCCTTGACAAAAGAATATAGCTAATTAGGAACTAGAATAAACAGAATCCTTTAAATCTGAAGCACAAAAGAGCATTTCTCAGAAAACCGAAATGTCATCTTGACATTTGTGGGAGCTGATCCTTTAAAGATGCAGAAGTAACCCTATAGAGAAAAGACAAAACAAGGACGCCTAAGGTAAAGCACTAGTGAGGAAGTAAAGAAGAAGGGGCAGTTATATAAATGGTTATTCCTCATATCTTCTCCAGGATGAAGCTATCCCTGAATAATTGGATTTTAGATCTTCTTTTTGACTGTGGTTATTGGACATATGTAAAATACAGCACTAAAAGTTTAAAGCTTTTGTCTCCTCCAGTTTCTGTTTTATTTTGGTGAAAAAGAACGCTGTATTTAGTCTTACTTTACTTTTATACTGGGTAAAAAGCACATCCATCCCTATACCCTCCAATGTCATTTTGCTCTGCATTTATAGGGCAAAAAAAGGAAAAAATAACCCCAATCTCCAGAAGCAGCCTGCTTACCACCAGCATGAAAAATGGAGGGATTAATTGAAGGTCTGGGGCATTCAAACTGTGCTCAGAAAGATTTCAGAAGAATGTATATTTGAATGAAGTATTCAGGGGAACCCCATGAGTCCTGGGGCACAGAACCAGGGAGTTATGATTTACAAGGACTAGGAGAGGATGCCCAGCCACCAAGTTGCAAATGGTAATGTAACCTAATGCTGTAAAGAATTTGTTAAGTGAGTAGAACCAGTAGAACATTGTACACAGTAACTGCAACACTGTGTGATGATCAACTTGGATAGACTTAGCTTTTCTCAACAGTACAACGATCTAAGACAATTCCAAAAGACTCATGATGGAAAATGCTATCCGTATCCAGAGAAAGAACTATGGAGTCTGAATGCAGCATACCATTTTTTCTCTCTTTTTTTCCTTTTTCTTGGTTTTTCTCTTTTGTTCTGATTCTACTTTACAACATGACTAATGTAGAAGTATGTTTACTATAATTGTATATGTATAACCTATATCAGATTATTTTCTATTTGGGGGAAAGGGGAGGGCAAGGAGGGAGGGAGAAAAATTTGCAACTCAAAATCTTATAAAAATGAATGTTGAAAACTATCTTTACATGTAATTGGAAAAAATAAAATACTACCAAGTAGGGGAAAAATAATTTGTTAGCAATTTAGGTAGAGATCTGTCAAAATAAGAATACAATTGTCTTCTCTCCCAATTAATAACTAAAATGGGTTTAAATCATAAAATGGTTTCTTCTGTAGAACTGGCAATCATTAATTGAAACAAAGGAGAGTAGGGAGGTGATTCTTTTCTGTCGCTGTACTACTTGACAAGGTCTCTCAATTATACCTCATTGTCTAGGAAAAGTTCAAGGATTAATGACATTCTTCTCCCCATACCACACAGATCTGGAGGGCTTTTTTGCTGTAATTTCTACCATCATGAAACTGGAATAAAATTAGCTCATTCATATTTAATAATAGCTCTGTGGAATTCACAGGCATTGCAGAGATATAGCACAGAGATACAGAGATAAATAAACATATTACAACCTCAGAGGCCCCAAATTGTTATGTGTCTGTGTTGGGTCTTTTATTCTCAGCCTGATGGTTTGTTTTTTCAAATGTCCTTATTAGAGTTTATTAACAAAATCAAACCTGTAGAAACACTACCTACCTCTACTTTATAACAAACCAACAAGAGATTGGCCTTAGGCCGGGCAAAGTAAATATAAACATAATTTTTCATTTCAGTAGACTCAACAAATACATAGGTATGTTAAAAGTCCTTAGTGAATAAACAAAACAAGAAGACATAAGTTCTATCAAATACTTAGTCTACTAATTTGATGATCATTAATGGAAATAAACTAGATGATGAAAATGAATATGTATGTATATATTTGATACTTTTGGGACACCCTATATATGTTTGTGTCCCTGCATGTATATGTGTGTATATACATGTGTATGTGTAGTATGTATGCATTTATTTGTCTGTGTAATATATATATATATATATATATACATATTAGGGTTAGGGTATATAGGGTGAGGTAATGTGTGTGTGTATATATATATATTTTATATGTCTAGTCATTCTGTCTGAATAACTCCAGGCATAATTATATACATAAGATCTCAGAGGTCCATGCTACATATGTATAAATTATATATGTTGTTGCCATGTATATTCTATCATGTCTGATTCTTTATGACCCCGTGGATCATAGCATGACAGGCCCTTCTCTCCTCCACTATGTCTCAAAGTCTGTACAAGTTCATGTTCATTGCTTCCATAATATTATCTATCTGTCTCATCCTCTGCCATCCCCTTTTTATTTTGCCTCCAATCTTTCCCAGGATCAGGGTCTTTTCTAGTGAGTCCCATCTTCTCACTATATGATAAAAGTATTTGAACTTCAGCTTCAGTATCTGATCTTCTAGTGAAAAGCCTGCATTAATTTCTTAAGTATTGACTGCTTTTATCTCTTTGCTGTCCAAGGGACTCTCAAAGGTCCTCTTCAGCACCACAGTTTGAAAGCATTGTTTCTGTGGCCCTCAGCTTTCCTTATAGTCCAACTCTCCCAACCATACATTGCTACTGGAAAAGCCATAGTTTGGTCTACCTGGCCCTTTGTCGGCAACATGATGTCACTGCTTTTTATGCTGTCCAGATGTGCCATAGCTTTCCTTTCAAGGAGCAAGGATCTTTTAATTTCATGGCTACAATTGTCATCTGCAGTGATCTTGAACCCAAGAATATAAAATCTGATACTGCTTCCACATCTTCTCTTTCTATTTGCCAGGAGGCAATGGCACCAGGTTTATTTTGTTTTGTTTGTTTTCTTACTTTAAGGTTCAAGCCAGCTTTTATGCTTTCCTTTCACCCTCATTGAAAGACTTAATTCCTCTTCACTTTCTGCCATTAGAATGGTAAAATCTGCACATCTGAGACTGCCGATATTTCTCTGAACAACCTTAATTCCCTGTTTTGATTCATTCAACCTGGTATTTTACATGGTATACTCTTCATATAAGTTAAACAAATAAGTTGACAATATGCAACCTTGTCATACTCCTTTTCTAATCTTGAATCAGTTGTTCCATGTTTGGTTCTAACTGTTGTTTCTTGACCTGCATACATTTTCCTCAAGAAATAAGTAAGATGATCTAGGTGCTCCCATCTCTTTGAGAACTTGCTACATTTTGTTGTGATCTATATAGTCAAAGGCTTTAGTGTAGTCAATGAAGCAGAAGCCAATGTTTTTCTGGAATTCCCTTGCTTTCTCCATAAACTAGCAAATGTTGGGAATTTGGTTGCTAGTTCTTCTGCCTCTTCAAAAACCAACCTTCTCTTCTAGTAATTCTTGGGTCACATTGCTGAAACCTAGCTTGCAATATTTTAAGATTACCTTTGCTGGCATGTGAAATGAGGGCAATTGTTCATTAATTAGAACATTCTTTGGCATTGCCATTCTTTAGGATTGGGATATAAACTGATCTTTTCCTCTCCAGCGACCACTGTTGTATTTTCCAAATTTGCTGGCATATTGAATACAACATTTAAACATCATCACCTTTTAGGGTTTTAAATTATCTAGCTGGAATTCCATCACCTTTACCAGCCTTATTGTTAACAACATTTCTTAAAGCCCACTTGATTACATTCTCCAGGCAGTGTAGCGGTGGAGCTGTAACCATACTACTGTGATCACAAGTGATGTTAAGATCTTTCTTGTATAGTGTTTCTGTGAATTCTTGCCACCTTGTCTTAATTGCTTCTACTTCTGTTAAGTCCCTACCATTTTTGTCTTTTATCATTCCAATTTTTTCATGAAACATTCCCTTGACATTTTTAAGAGATTGCTTGTCTTTCCCATTCTATTGGGTTTTTTTTCTATTTTCTTTGTACTGTTCATTTAAGAAAATCTTCTCATTTCTCCTTGCTATTCTCTGGAATTCTACATTCAGTTGGGTCTATCTTCACACAAGTTTTTCCATGAGGACAAGGCAGTGAAGCAGTGGGTGTGTGGGAGAAAAAAATTATATATACACAGACATGTCCCAAAATCTTAGTACAGCATGATTTTGATAACACCTTGTATATAGGATAGGGATACTGATACTAATTTCATTAGTATAAAGGGTGAGAAAACTCCCTGTATTAATGAATGCCCATTTGGTCCCTTCTGAGAAAGTGATAGTTTCAGAGAGTGTTCTAGAGTACTTAGTGGTTAAATGACTTGTCAAGGGTCAAATAGACAGTAAACATAGAGGCTGGATTTGAATTCAAGTCTTTGTGGTTTTTAAGGTTCTTCTATAGCTAGGATGGCTCATTTGTATACACATAAATGTACATCATTACTTAATTCAACAATTTTTATAGAGCACCTACCATGTATGTAATAGGTTCCACAGCCAGTTGGATCACAAAAGCAAAATGAGAACCAGAAGGTTTTATTTAGTGAGCATAGACAACACTTTAACACAGCCATACATATATACCATCACCTTCTCATCCTGTTTCTCAGTACACTTATATTCCTTCAAGACTCAAGTGCCACCTCCTCTGTGAAGTCTTTCCTGATACCCTGCTTTTAATGCTTTCTCCCTCCTCAACATTCTTTGTTCTATGTTTATCTGTGCACCAGTTGCATCCCCCAAAGCAGAGCAGATATAAGCTCCTTGAAGTCAAAAACTGTACTTTTGGTTTTTGTATTACCTACATCATTGCCTTGTACCTAACAGTTATCTCCTTAAAAGTTCATAGGACTGAATTCAGTACATATTTGTTATTGTTTGGTCATTTTTGAGTAGTGTGTGACTCTTTGTGACCCCATTTGGGGTATTCTTGAAAAACATACTGGAGTAATTTTGCCCTTTCCTTCTCCAGCTCATTTTCCAGATGAGGAAACTGAGGAAAGTAAGGTTAATTGACTTGCCCAGGGTCACACAGCTAGTAAGTACCTGAGGCTGGATTTGAGCTCTAGCTCTCTTGACTCCAGACCCAGTGTTCTATCTACCCATTGCACCATATCTCTATTTTATTTATGATGGAACTCTCGAAGGATGAAACTAATTTGGAGTATTTCATGTAAGAATCATGCCTAAAATTATTAGAGCTGAAAGTACCTTAAAGAATAACTCGTCCACTACTTATATTTCACAGATATGAAAATTTAGGTCCATACTTGTATAGCTCATTACTGCCTCATCCTACAAACCTTTTTTCCATAAAGGAAAAAAAATACTTTTCCCAAGTTCTACATTAACTCATTTTTAAAATTAGGAAATGAAGTGAAATCTTTTGATTTTCAGGAACAACTTGATTCAATTCAGTATAATTCAGCTCATATTTATGGAAATTGGTAGAGTTCTGAACATTAGGTATTGTAGGCTAGGAGCATGGTCTCTGCCATTATAATTGTTAGAATAAATGTAGAGAAATAAATTTAACAATATGCTTCCCACTATACAATGAATCCACGATGTCATTGATGTGGACATAGCCTACAGTAATATAGGTTGAAATCCACCCAGACCTTCTCATCCTGTGCGATTTTTTCCATGACTTTCAACAGATCATCCATAGAGAATATACTCAATGTGTTGAAAATCTTCTTTTAGGTCAGGGTGTGATTTCTCTTCTATAAAAACCTCATCATCTCATTTTTATTTACATATCAATGTTACATTTACTCCTGTACCCTAAGTTTTTGTTTCTTCAGTTTCTTTGGAGATCTTTTTTTATCTTTTGGGCCACCTGAATGGAAAGGAGCAAAATAGTTATTTAATGTGGCATATTGGGAAGCTTTTGGATATGCATGACTTTGACATCATGAGTAGCTTTGCAGGTTTTCTTGGAGGACATTAAGAGGTTTGAATCCTTTGATTTACATGACTTTATGGGGTTCTCTGGATTAAGCACATACTTCACCATTTTAAATGCTTACCTAACCCTGCTCAAGGGAAGAACTCCAGTTCCTCTCAACCTGAGTGCAAAGACCTTCAAGAAGCCCATGGATAATTTCAAGGTGTTTGGACGGGGAAAAATTTTATCTTGATTTAAATATAATTGTTTTCCATTGTAATATTATATATTTTATGCATTAAAAAATATTCCAAGAAGAAAAATTTGGAGAAGACTGCCTAAAGATTACATGACACACACAAAACATATTAACCTTCTTTGTGGGTACCAGTGTATCACATAAACTGTCTTCATCTTCTTTCCATGATCCACCCACTTCCTTGTCTTAATACATTCCTTGAAGGCCATCCTTTATATCTCTTCTTACACATATTATTAAAAATGTGCTGTCATCTACTTATATCTGCTATACAACTCTCCATGCTGAATGGCTTACACAAAAGCTGTTACAACATCCTCAACATATAGCATTATCAGCTGTGGTATGAGTGGCATCAATTTTATGTAGACAAGACTGGTCCTTTAAGGGGTCAGGGAGACAGTCTGACATTCTTATAGTCTGAAGCTTGAAAGGTCCAGTCAGGGAGGAGTTGATGTCAAAGGTTTTAGTGGAATTTTTACTGCCCTCTAGGAACACAATGGCCCAGCTGCCTGGTTGAATGTAAAGGAAGAGGAAAGGTAGCTATTTTACCTGAATTAGTCTGTCTGTCTGTGTTTGTCCTTTGTTTTTGAAGAAGACCTTGACATCAGAGAAATGATGACATGACCTGCATTTGACTTTGTTTTGAGTGAGGGAAGGCTGTGCAAGGTCATCAGCCTCACTTTTTCCTCCAGAGCCATCTGAATCCAGGGACCAGATATTCATCAGGATGACTGGAGATGACCTAGGATGCAATGGGAGACCTTGGCCTTTTTAGGCTGGCCTTTTCAGGTACTCACTTAGAGGGAGGTAATGCCCATTGAGTAAATAGGTCTCTTTGAGAAGTAATCAGGGAATGGCCCTTTTAATGAACAAAAGAAAAAGTATTTAAATCAACAGAAACTGTTACTAGTGATAATCACTCTAAGCCAGCAATTAAGTGGAGCTTGGGCAGAGACCTATTGTTGTCCAGCTCCTGGGCTTCAGAGTGCACTAGGTTTAAGGTTTTGGGAACTGGAAGGAAGGAAAGGAGGGAAGGAGGGAGACAGGGAGGTAGGGAGGGAGGGAAGTGTGGAGGGAGGGGGAAGGGGGGGGAGGGAGGAAGAAAGGAAGGACATCAAGCCAGTAAACTTCAAAGCCTCAAAGGAAAGGGAGAGGGAGATAGAAGGGAGAGGATGAGCAGGGTTACCCAGCTAGCTGAGTCCTCACTCAGGCTACTCACCTTCTGTGTTTGTCCTTCATTTTCAAAGACCATGCCATAAGAGAAATGATGACATGACTTGCACTTGACTTTGTTTTGAACAAGGGAGGGCTGTGCAGGTCACCAGTCTCACTTCTCCTCTAGAGCCATCTTGGTCCAATGACCAGATATTCGTCAGGATGACTGGAGATGGCCCAGAATGTAATGGGAGATCCTGAATTAGTATGAAAGGAAGAAAGAAACAAAGAGAGGAAGGAAGGAAGGAAGGAAGGAAGGAAGGAAGGAAGGAAGGAAGGAAGGAAGGAAGGAAGGAAGGAAGGAAGGAAGGAAGGAAGGAAGGAAGGAAGGAAGGAAGGAAGGAAGGAAGGAAAAAAGAAAAAGAAAGAGACATTTTTTAACGTTTTATATTTTTATCCTTCTTTAAGATTTTATTTTTTGTTAATAGCAAGTTATAATATGAACCTGAATTACTTGATCACCCAAAATCGTGCCTGGCCCAGAATATCAGGAAAATATTGCTTAATAAGATATTTGTTAGTACATAAGGTGAAAATTTGGGACCATTCCAAGCACTCCAAAATTTTTCAAATTAAATGGTAGGATCTGAACCCAAGTATTCCCAGCTCCAATTCCAGTCCTTCATACTGTAAAAAGAATTGTTCTCTTTCAACTCACTGACTAGGTACTGTTTCTAATCACTCATCAATGATTTGAGAATAGGAAAGAAAAAAAACATAGTCTACCATGCTTAGAGTGTAGACCATGAGTCCTGAGCATCTATTAGTTATCGGCTACATTATAGAGGTTTTGGTTACATAAGCAGGATAGCATACAAGGAAACTTCAAGAGCAATAAGGGAAGATAATGATTTATACATCAATGAACAGATGGCAAACACTGGAACTAGAGTAGGTATTTCAAGCTTAATTTTGCTGACTCTAGCTAGTTACCTGACATGCTCCTTTTAAGTAAAAAGAGGTAAGAAAATTAAGTCAAAAATTCACTTCTCACAACTCATTATACCACAGGTGTCAAAAACGCAGCCCTATGAGCAGTGTGGCTGAACTAGATTAAAATGCAATTGAGAAATATTTTAAAAATAAATAAAAATACAGTAAAATATAGATAATGCTAATATGTGGTTTTCTAAGTCAACATGCACCTGCAGGGATCCTTATGTAGGTTTTAGTGGCCCATCTCTATCTGAGATTAACACCACTAAACTATATCATTCTACCAGGATTTTTTTTTCTTACTTATTATGGGCCAAGCTTATTGTCTATATTTCTATAGTCTGTCTTGATTACATGTGCTAGAGTACTAACATATCCTATGAGTGGAGAAGCCATCTGACCATGTGACACGGTCTAGAAAATAGGCTTTTTTTTTCCCTATGCATTTGTTTTTTCCTTGAGGGTTTAGTAAGCTAATACTTATTAAGCAATCATAGATCTCAATGAGTAGTTCCTTTCATGTTATGAGACTTGATAACAGTTAATTCAACACCATACATAAACAGGACCTCCTGGAAAACCTCATCATTTACAGGGAATCCCACCTCCTTCAATGGGCAGCTACTATGGCAGCATCAAACACTTTCATAAAGTACAGCCTATTTTATACTCATCTGCCAATAATAATCAGAGGATCATTTTAAACAGAATGGTGGAAGCATTTGTCAAAGAATCTTGTATAATTTTAATACATTCCTGAGAGATTCTTTGTTGAAAGAAACCCTTTAAGGCTACATGTTGCTCTACTAAGTCAAACACATTTTTGTAGTATAATGGGAGAGGGGAAATTCCTGAATGATTTTATATTTACCTCCAGTCAACTTGATATGAGTAACTTACAGTAGACAAATAGAGGGCACCTCCCATGCAAGCAGGTTTAGAAAAGGGATTAAGTGATTTGCCCAAGGTCATTCAGGTAATAAGTTTCTTATGTAAAATTTGAACTTTGGCCTTCTTGACTCCAAGCCCAGAATCCTATCCATTATTACTACACTACTTCTCATACTTTACTTAGGCTCAGGATGGTTGACTTTTCAGAAGAGAAGCCTCCTCTTTGATCTGTAAAAGAGAACTAAGAAATAGATTGTCATCTTCCCTCCTCCTCCCCTCCACTCACCAGCCCCCTCTCCATCCTTGATTTTTCTGTGTCTGTTTTAGTCTTCTAGACCATAGTGCAGCAAAGCTAGGAAGAGATTCCCTCAAACCCAGCTAGGAAAAGAAAATGGCGACTTGCAGTAATAAAATGGCAAATGACTGAAAGTTCTTGCACCAACAACTCCTGGCTTTCTTATTTTTCTTTCTTTTTTTTTGTTGCTGAATGAAGGTCAAAGACCCATCATTCTGAGAATAAACATTTCTCACTTTGGGGTTTTAGTTGTGTAATCCTGAGTTCAAAAGTTTAACTTTGATAGACTTAGCTCTTCTCAATAATGCAAGGATCCAAGACAACTCCAAGACTCATGATGGAAACTACTATCCACATCCAGAAAGAGAATGATGGAGAATGAAAGAAGGTTGAAGAACACTCATTGCCATATTTTTGCTTTGCTTTATTTTCCTTTTTTTTTCTCATGGTTTTTCCCATTGCTCTAATTCTTTGTTGTTGTTGTTTTTTAAATTTTTTTATAATTAACTTATTTGTTTTCAGTTTTTAACAATCACTTCCATAAGTTTTAAATTTTCTCCCCCTCCTTCACAAGATGGCGTGCAATCTTATATGGATTCTACATATACATTCTTATTAAACACATTTTCACATTAGTCATGTTTCATAGAAGAATTAAAATGAATGAGAGAAACCATGAGAAAACACAAAATAAGCCAAAACATAACAAAAGAGAAAATAGTAGCTTCATTCTTCGTTCTGACTCTGCGTGGATGGCATTTTGTGTTATGAGTCCTTTGGAAATGTTTTAGGTGCTTACATTGCTGTGAAGGGCTAAATTTACCAGATACAGTCCTTGTACACTGTGGCTCTTACTGTGCATAATATTCTCCTGGTTCTGCTCACTTCACTGAGCATCAGTTCATATAAATCTTTCCAGGTTTTGCTGAATTCCTGTTCATCATTTCTTATAGCACAATAGTATTCCATCCTCAATTGATGGACATTCCCTCAATTTCCAGTTCTTGGCCACCACAAAAAGAGCTACTACAAATATTTTTGTACATGTGTGTGCTTTTCCCATTTTTATGAACTCTTTGGGATACAGCCCTAGAAGTGGTATTGCTGGAACAAAAGTATGTACTTTTTTATAGACCTTTGGGAATAGTTCCAAATTGCTCTCCAAAATGGTTGGATCAACTCATAGCTCCACCAACATTGACTTAGTATTTCAACTCTCTCACATCTTCTCCAACATTTATCATTTACCTCTTTCGTCATGTTAGCCAATCTGATAGATGTGATATGGTACCTCAGAATTGTTTTGATTTGCATCTCTCTAATCAATAGTGATTTAGAGCATTTTTCATATGATTATAGAAAACTTTAATTTCTTCCTCCAAAACACTGTATGATCATATCATTTGGGGAATGACTTGTATTCTTGTAAATTTTACTCAGTTTTCTACATTTTAGAAATGAGGCCTTTATCATAGATACAGTTTTAAAGAATCTTTCCCAGTTTTCTGCTTCCCTTCTCCTCTTGGCTGCATTGGGTTTGTTTGTGCAAGAACTTTTCAATTTAATGTAATCAAAATTATCCTTTGCATTTCTTAATGCTCTCTATATCTTATTTAGTCATAAATTTCTCCATTCTCCCTAAACCTAACAAAAATACTATTCCTTGCTCTGTAATTTGTTTATAATATCACCCTTTACACCTAGATCGTGTACCCATTTGGACTTTATTCTTGCGTACAGTGTCAGGCATTGATCTATGCCCAATTTCTGCCACACTCATCCAGTTTTCCCAGCAGTTTTTGTCAAATAGTGAGTTCTTATCCCAGAAACTGTGGTCTTTGAGTTTATCAAACAGTGGATGGCTATAATCATTGACTATTGTGTCTTGTGTACCTAAGTCCACTAATCTACCCCTTTATTTCTTAGATTAACAAATGCTTTGGATGATTGCTGCTGTATAACACAATTCAAGATCTAGTATAGCTAGACCACTTTCCCTTGATATTCTGGACATTTTTTTCTTCCAGAGGAATTTTGATATTATTTTTTCTAGCTTTAGAAAATAAGTATCTGGTGGTTTGATTGGTTTGGCACTGAATAAGTAAATTAATTTAGGTAGAATTGCTAATTTATTATATTAGTTCGTCCTACCCATGAGCAACTGATGTTTTTCCAATTATTTAGATTTGATTTATTTATGAGAAAAGTGTTTCATAATTATGTTCATACAGTCCCTGGGCTTGTTTTGGCAGGTAGATTACCATATATTTTACAGTATCTACTGTAGCTTTAAATTGGATTTCTCTTTGTATCTCTTGCTGTTGGGCTTTGTTAGTAATATTTAGAAATGCAGATGATTCATGTGGGTTTATTTTGTGTCCTGCAACTTCACCAAAGATGTTTATTATTTCAAGAAGTTGTTTTGTTTTTTTTTTACTTGATTCTCTGGGCTTCTCTAAGTATATCATCATATCATCTGCAAAGACTGATAACTTAGTTTCTCTTTGCCTATTCTGATTCCTTCAATTTCTTTTTCTTCTCTTTTTGCTAAAGCTGACATTTCTAGTACCATATTGAATAATAGTGGTGATAATGGACATCCTTGTTTCACCCCTTATCTTCCTGGAAATGCATCTAGCTTATCCCAATTACATATAATGCTAGCTGATGGCTTTAGGTAGATACTATTATTTTGAGAAAGGCTCTATTTATTCCTATATTTTCCAATGTTTTTTATAGGAATGCGTGTTGTATCTTGTCAAAAGCTTTTTATGCATATATTGAGATAATCATATGGTTTCTTTTAGTTGTGTTGTTGATATGATTAATAATGCTGTTAGTTTTCCTAATATTGAAACAGCCCGGCATTCCTGGTATAAATCCTACCTGATCAAAATGTATTGTTCTCTTGGTAAGTTACTGTAATCTTTTTGCTAACATCCTATTTAAAATTTTTGCATCTTTATTCATTAGGGAAATTAGTCTATAAATTTCTTTCTCTGTTTTGGTTCTTCCCAGTTTAGGTATCAGAACCATATATGTATCACTAAAAGAATTGGCAGGAATCCTTCATCAATTTTCCCAAGTAGTCTATATAGTATTGGAATTTACTATTCTTTAAATGTTTGATAGAATTCATTTGTAAATCTATCTATCCCTGGATGTTTTTTCCTAGGGAATTCATTGATGTCTTGCTCAATTTCTTATTCTGAGATGAGGTTATTTAACTATTTTACTTCCTCTTTTGTTCATTTGGGCAGTTTATGTTTTTATAAATATTCATCCATTTCACTAAGATTGTCAAATTTATGGACATACAGTAGGGCAAAGTAATTTTGAATTATTGTTTTAATTTCCTCTTCATTAGAGGTGAGTTCACCCTTTTCATTTTTGATACTGGTAACTTGGCTTTCTTCTTTTTTTAAATCAAATTGATCAAAGGTTTATCAATTTTATTTGTTTTTTCATGAAGCCAGTTCTTAGTTTCATTTACTAGTTTGATAGTTTTCTTAATTTCAATTTTATTAATCTCTTCTTTGGTTTTCAGTATTTCTAATTTGATATTTACTTTGGATTTTCAATTTGTTCTTTTTCTAGCTTTTTTCAGTTGCATGCACAATTCATTCATCTCTTCTTTCTCTATTTTATTCATGTAAGCATTCAGAGATCTAAAACTTCCCCTAAAAACTGCTTTTCTCTATCCCATAAGTTATGGTAGGTTGTCTCTTTATTGTCATTCTCTTGAATGAAATTATTGATTGTTTCTATGACTTGTTGTTTGACACACTCATGATTAGTTTATTTAGTTTCCAATCAATTCTTAGTTCATCTTTCCATAGCCCTTCATTAGGTAAAATTTTATTGCATCATGATCTGACAAGCATGCATTGACTATCTCTGCCTTTCTGCACTGGATTGTGAGGTTTTTATGCCCTAGTACATGGTCAGTTTTTGTGTATGTGCCATGTACTGTTGCAAAAAAACGGTATATTTCTTTCTATCCTGTAATGGTAATTTGAGGTTAATGGTGGGTGAAGAAAAGAGTTAAAACTCTTCCTTGCCCATTAATAGGCCTCAATACCTTTTGTTGATTTTTACTGAGGCACTGAGTCAGAGAGTCCTGCCCCCCAGCTCTGAAAAGTGTATAAATACTCTGAGGTAAGGTTTTACATTAGGGCTTATTCATTGGAAGTTTTTGGCCACATGAGACTCTGGATAGCCGCTAAGGAGCCCTCCAGCTTTAAAAACCCAGATGTTGGTGCTTCTCTCTGTGGTAACAATCTATGTATGTAATGGTCAGACAGTTGGATCTGCCTGTTGTTCAGTGATATATGTATTGCTTATATTCAGACAGTTGATCTTTATTTCTCTGTTTGTATTTGAAGTTTAGAGTGCTGACTTTTTCCCTTGAACTAACTGAGTGATGCATGTGCTTGATTAAAGTGATTGTTGACTTCACAAAAATTGCTTTCCTTTTAGAACAGCAGATCTAAGAACCTATATACATCAGGCCCTCTTATGTATGCTGAGGTCCTGGCTGTTACATATTAAATAACAGTTTTCTCAAGAGATGTATCTACCTTTTACAGAATTCCATTCACCTCCTTAACTTCCTTCTTGCTTGTTTTGAGGTTAAATGTATCAAGTTCAGAGAGGGGGAGGTTGGGGTCCCCCACTAGTATAGTTTTGCTTTGTATTTCTTCCTGTAACTCTTTTAATTGCTTCTCTAAGAATCTGGATGCTATATCACTTAGTACATATGTGTTTAGTAATGATATTACTTCATTGTCTATAGCCTTTCGGAAGGATACAGTTTCCTTCCTCATCTCTTTTCATTATCTGCTTTTGCTTTGTCTGACATTAGGACTGCTATCCCCACTTTTTTTTTTACATCAGCTAAAGCATAATATATTCTACTCCAGCCTTTTACCTTTACCCTGTGTGTAATCCCCTGTTTCAAATATGTTTCCTGCAAACAATATATTGTAGGATTATGGTTTTTAATCCATTCTGCTATCACTCTCCATTTTATGGGAGGGTTCATCCCATTCACATTCATGGTTATGATTAATATCTCTGTCTTTTCCTCCATCCTATTTCCTCTCCTGTTTATGCTTTTATTTCTCCCTTCTCCCTTACCCTCTTCAAGAGTTTTACTTTTGGCCACTACCTCCCTCAGTTGTCCCTCCCTTCTATCAGTCCCCCTCCCTTTCCCCTTACTACTTCTTCACTCCCCTCTAACCACCTCCTCCCTTTTCTGTCCCCTTTCCCCTCCTACTGCCTGTAGGGCAAGTTAGATTTCTATACTTAAATGAATATATTGTTATCTCCTTGAACCAAATTGATAAGAGTAAAACTCTCTCCTTTCTTTTCCTCTGCTATAATATGCTTTTGTGCCTCTTCATGTGATATAATTTACCTTTTCCTGCCTTCTTCTTTCCTCTTCTACCATTACAATCCTTTCACACTCTTTGCTTTTAAATCTTCCCATCAGTTAATTTATACCCACTCCCTCTATCTATGTATATCCCTTTTAAATGTCATAATAAATATACAGTTTTCAAGATTAACAAGTATCATCCTCCCATATAGGAATGTAAACAGTTTGTCCATATTGAATAACAATTATTTTTTCTGTTTACCTTTTTATGTCTCTCTTGAGTCTTGTATATGAAGATTAAATTTTCTATTGAACTCTTTCCTTTTCACCAGGAAGTTCTGAGAATCCCTTATTTCATTGACTGTTCATCTCCTTGCCGGAAAGATTATGCCCAGTTTTGCTGGGTAGTTGATCCTTGGTTGTTGTCCAAGCTCCTTTGCCTTACAGGATATCACATTCCAATCCCTCTTATCTTTTAATGTAGAAGCTGCAAGGTCCTGTGTGATCCCGATTGTAGTTCCTCAATATTTGAATTGTTTCTTTCTGGCTGCTTGTAGCATTTTCTTGATCTGATATTTCTGGAATTTGGCAACAATATTCCTTGTAGTTTTCAATTTGGGCACATCCTTCTGATGATTATTTTGTCCTCGGGATCTAGGACCTCAGGGCAGTTTTCCTTGAGGATTTCTTGGAAAATGATTGTCCAGGATTTTTTTCTCATCATGGTTTTCTGGTAGATTTTTCTCTCCTGGATCTATTTTCCACATCAGTTGTTTTTCCAATGAGATATTTTACATTTTCTTCTATTTTTTCATTCTTTAGATTTTTTTTTGACCAATTCTTGATGCTTCATAGTGTCATTCGCTTCTGCTTGCCCAATTTTAATTTTTAACGAATTATTTTCTTCAGTTAGTTTTTGTACTTCCTTTTCCATTGCTCCAATTTTCCCAGTTAAGTTTTGTACCTCTTTATCCATTTGACCAATTTTACTTTTTAAGGAGCTGTTCTCTTCAGTGAATTCTTTCTTCATTTTGTCAACTGCATTTTTAAAATCACTGGACAATTTTTCTTCTACCTCTTTCATTTGGCTTTTAAAATCCTTCTTGAGCTCTCCCAAGATTGTGTTTTGGGCTTGAGACCAATTCATATTGCCTTTTGAGGCTTCAGATGTGGGTGTATTGTTGGTGCTGTCCTCTTCTGAATTCATATTTTGATCTTCCCTGTCCCCATAGTAAGATTCTATGGTCTTTGCTTTTCTGTTTTGCTTCTTGCTCATGGTGATTGCCTTTTTCCTGGCTTTTAAAGTGGATATATGCTTGTAGGGCATAGGGGGCTCTATGCCACATTTCTTATGCTGAGAGTCTGGGGCTGGTTTTTGGCTTTGTGTGTTGTGGCCTCTGGTTCTTTCAGTTAGAAGCAATATAATGCTTCAGCTTACCTGGTGCTGAGCTGGCTGGTGTATGCCAAGTCTGAGGCCAGGTGAAATCTTTCTGAATTTCCTCAAGGGCTGCACTGAAGTTTCTGGTGTGAAGTATCAAGGAGGAGTTGTGTGGCCATGGGTGGTCTCCTCCTCCCCTAGGTCTGCGTTAGAGCACAAGCAGGTTCAGTGGCTGGTGAATTTCTTCTGGGTTGGTGTTTTTTCCCAATTCCCCAGGCTGTGTTAAGACATGGGTGGTATCCTGATGTTGGCACTTACCAGCTTTACCCCCTGGGGATTAGGCTCTTCTGCTGGTCCACTGAAGTGGTGCTTGCTGGAATGTTTCTGGTTCTGTAGTGGTCCCCTTCAGTCACAGAAAGAGGAACCCTTCCAGTCAATCTCCCTAGCCTCCTGAGCTAAAAGACTGCTATTCCCCTTCTGCTGGCTCCACTATTCCAGGATTTTTCCTGGGGCAATATTTTCTGAGTTTTTCTAGGGAAACAAGGAGAGGGTGAGAGCACTTACAGTTTACTCTGCCATCTTGGCTCTCAGAAGTTCAAGTAGATAACTTTCAAACATTTAGCGCCTGGGTCGATCGCCTCAGGAGTGGCTGCTGCTGCTACCATGGGCCCTGCTCTTCTCTATCACTCAGTTCTTCTGGGCTTCTGCGGGAATCTGCACTGCTTCTTCTGACTCAGTTTTCCCAGGACAATCTGATCCTCTATGGCTACGGCCAAGTCTGCACTGGTGCAGCCTGGGCTCTCTGAGCTCCCCCAGGCCCATGCAACAGATTCTTCCCGTTGATCTTCCAGACTGTCCTGGGCTGTAAATCTGCCACACTTTATATCCTAGTGGATTCTGCCACTCCAAAATTTGTTCAGATTCATTTTTAGAGGTATCTGAAGCAGTTTGTGGCAGAGTTCAGACGAGTCCTGGATTCCACTCCACTGTTTTCACTCCACCACCCCTCTAATTCTTTACAACATGACTAATGTGAAAATATGTTTCATATGAATGTACAAGTAGAATCTATATTACATTGAATGCCATCTTGGGAAGGGCAGAAAATTTAGAACTCAAAATCTTATGAAAGTGAAAATTGCAAACTAAAAATTAATTAATTGTTTTTAAAAAAAGAATTCACAAGTTCTAGAATGCTTTAGAGATACAGAGTTCTTAAGTTAGAGCTAGGCATTGGTTCCCCAGAGAAAGAGCTCCTCCATAGTATGCTTTTTTAGAAAATGAGAAGGATTCTCCTCAGATTGTCATCCTGAAACTAAAGGAATCGAGAAGAACATGCATTGACAATCTGAACCTTGTCAACCCTCCATGACAGTCCCATAGTACTGTGAGTTGATTAGACACTGCTGACTCAAGGTGAATGGGGCATATTTGCTCAAAAGATCCCTGAAGTAAAAGGTATCTACTTTTAGAGGAAATCTTTTTAACAGCATTCTATTTATATATTTGGTTTTTAACTTCACTTATATTTCCCACTGTTCGACTATTTGAGTGATTTGTTTTTCTACTAGTTCATGAACTATGGGGAGTCCTTTTCATCTTATATATTTTCTGTGAGGGAAGAGATAAAAGCTATCCCATAAGCAATATCCATATAGTACAATGATATTAAAATCAGGAATTGACACTCAATCTTATCCACCCTCCCCCTCATTTTACAAGAGAAGAAACTAAGATCATAAAACCTAAGTGACTTGTCCATGGTAACATATTATCAAAAACAGAATTTAATCTTAGTTCCTCCTAACTCCAAGCTTAACATTCTATCCACTGCACCATATAAGAGAAGAGATCTGTTATCTACTTTGGGGGAAACCTAGAACAAGGCATTCATAAGATTTTTTTAAATGAGATGTAGTCCAGAATAAACTCTGGGGTAGGAGAAAAGAGCTAAAGAGCATGAGCCCATAGTCCTTGATGGATCCATGGATGAAATCATTAACCAACAATAAACTCAGTGATGCCTTTTTTAGTCTAGTGGGTAACTATAATGATGGAATCTGCTGTAGAAAAACATTGCAGAAAACTAAAACTATTCCATTCTCATATTTTCATCTATCATATCTTTAATACCCATGTAAATTTCATAAAGATTTTTATATAGATAAGAAAGAAAGTAAAACTGTCAGTAGCTATTGGTTTCCCCAAGATCACCCTTTGTACTTCTTTTATAGGTTTTTTTGGTGTCTCCTCTTCCCAGGGCCATCTTGTTATATGAGTGATCAATACTTTTAAGGCTGTGTCACATCCATAAGCCATTTCCTCTGTATATACTCGATCAGGTCCTGTTTCTCTTCCCAACTCTGTATTCATAAAAGCCATTTCTACTTCTTCAGTAAACATAGTGAAACCTAAGGTGATAGATTCTAAATGTGGGGGTTCTGTTTTTCTTAATGACAAAAACAGATCATTATAGAAATGTTAACAAATATCTTCTATTTTCTTCTTGCTGTCTCATTGTCAGTTTCATATATGAATATCCTTAGGACCTATAGTATAGCCAGAACCCATGCCAAAGTTCATACAAACTTGCTTTTGTCTCCACTATTTTGCAATGTTATGAACTGATGTGAATTCACAGGATCAAAATTTCAGAGCTGGACACTACCTCAAAAGATGTTTAGTGAAGCACATGCCTGAAAAGAAATCTCCAGTATACTATTACCAATGAGCACTCATTCAGCAACTGCTTGAAGATCTTCAGTCAAGTGTAACCCATTACTTTCTGAGACAGTTCATTCCAATTTTAGGTAGCTATGGTTGTTGGAAAATTGGGATTTTTCCCCCCTGACATCAAGCCAATATTTGTCTCTTTGCAATTTCTACCCAATGCTTATAGTTCTGCCACATTCAGCCAAATAGAACATGTCTAATATTTCTTCTACATGACAGCCCTTCATATACTAAATACAGCCATTCATCCCTGAGTTTTCTCTTCTCCAGAGTAAACATTGTTGGTCCCTTCAGTTGATCTCCATAAGCTAATCTTTCACCATTTTTCTCTAAAACACTTTGAAAATTAATTTGTATTTTAAACCAATGTTGCCCTTGCCTGCAAGTCTTTCCTCTTGGCAAGGAGATCAAGCATTTACTAAGTCAGTTCATAGTCTCTTTTGTCCTACTCATTGTGACATCTGGCTTATGTTGGCTGAAATTTTGGTGGAATAGTGATTTTTAAAAATCTGTGATTCAAAAACATGAAACATTTCAAAAACAAATACAAGATTCAATTATCTCACTTATATTCAAAGTCTTTGGCACCTTCTAGGTCCTGCCAAGATTGAGTTTTGCTAGCCTGGTAGTCAAGAATTCAAGATTGTCTAAACTATACCAAGAGAAATCAAAAAATCCACTAACCCCTTTACGTACACCAGATATCTTAGACAAGACAGCAAACCCAATTTCTGAAGGTTGGGGAAGAAATTGATTAGCTGGTAAGAAGAGTTTGTTTCATCTGTGAAGGCTGGTGCGCAGGCAAGAAAACAATAGCTAATAGAAGTATGAAATAATCAGAAAGTTGATGCATTGCAAAAGAATTTTTCTTGTAAAGGAGAATGAACTTGACACAAAAGTTATATTATTTTATTTACCTTTTCTCTGTGCTTTGAGCATTTAGAGCCTTAAATCTTAAATTTAGTCTTCAGGGAAACAGATTTGAAAACCTCTCCCTTGAGCATCAGTCACATCAAAGTCACTAGATGATATGGACCTTTCATTCAACAGCAATATCTCATATCAAGAACTGAAGCACATTCTCCAAGGTATATGTACATAACCGCTAGTTGCAGATACATCTCATTTCAGTTACTGCTTTCATTAGTCCTGCTTTCGTAGAAGAACATCTAGGTTTAAGTCTCTTAGTTTTCTTGGATTAATTATATAAGAGTAAGACTTAACAGGGGCATCTAGGTGGCACAAGGGACAGAGTGCTGGGCCTGAAGTCAGGACAACTCATCTTTCTGAGTTCAAATCCAGCCTCAGACACATAGCTATATGATCCTGGGCAAGTCACTTAACCCTGTTGCCTCAGTTCCTCATCTGTAAAATGACCAGAAGAAGGAAATGATGAACCGTTCCAGTATCTTTGCCAAGAAAACTCCAAGTGAGGTCACAAAGAGTCAGACACAACTCAACAACAATTACAACAAAATGCTTTAGGAATATCCCTTTGGAAGCTGTTGGGAGGATAGACTGGAGATGGGGGGGAGGGGGCATGGGGATCACTTAGGCATCTATCATAATAATAGTATCGAGCATTTATATAGCACCTTAATGTTTGCAAAACACTTGACATGTTATCTCAGTTGATCTTCACGAATCTATTATTGTGAAGTATTTACTATTATTAGCCCTTTTTTATAGGCAAAGAAACTGAGACTCAGAGAGGTTAAATGACTTGCTCAAGGTCACACATGTAGTGTCTAAGGCAGTATTTGAACTCAAGTATTCCTAACTCCAAGTCCAACAGTATTCATGTTCCACCTAGCTACCATTTAATAATAGTCAAGTCTTCTATATCTCAGTTTCCTCGTCTTCATTTTTTAAATTAATTAATTTTCACTTCTTTTTTTTATTTATTTAACTTTTTACATTCATTTTCACAAAATTTTGGGTTCCAAATTTTCTCCCCATTTATCCCCTACCCCTACCCCAATACACTGAGCATTCTAATTTCCCCTATCACCAATCTGCCCTCTCTTCTATCATCCCTCCCTTCTCTTGCCCCCATCTTCTCTTTTGTCCTGTAGGGCCAGATGACTTTCTATTCCCCATTAACTGTATTTCTTATTTCCTAGTAGCAACAACAATACTCAACTCAACAAGTTGTTCCTAAAACTTTAAGTTCCAAATTCTCCCCATCTCTCCCTCCCCACCCATTCCCTTTGGGAAGGCAGGCAATTCAATATAGGCCATATCTGTGTAGTTTTGCAAATGACTTCGATAATAGTCGTGTTGTGTAAGACTAACTGTATATCCCTCCATCCTATCCTGCCCTCCATTGTTTCTATTCTGTCTTTTGATCCTGTCCCTCCCTGAGTGTTGACTTCAAATAGCTCCCTCCTCCCATTGCCCTCCCTTCCATCATCCCCCCCACCCTGCTTATCTCCTTCTCCCCCACTTTCCTGTATTGCAAGATAGGTTTTCATACCAAAATGAGTGTGCATTTTATTCGTTCCTTTAGTTGAATGTGATAAGGGTAAACTTCATGTTTTTTTCTCAGCTCTCCTCTTTTTCCCTCCACTAAAGAGTCTCCTGCTTGCCTCTTGAATGAGAGATAATTTACTGCATTCCATCTCACCCTCTCTCCTCCCACTACATTTCTCTCTCACCATTTACCTTAATTTCTTTTAAGATATGGTCCCATCCTATTCAATTCACTCTGTGCTCTCTGTCTATGTATGTGTGTGCATGCAAGTGTGTACATGTGTGTGTTCGTGTGTATGTGTGTGGTCCCACCAACTACCCAGATACTGAAAAGTTTCAAGAGTTATAAATATTTTCTTTCCATGTAGGAATGTAAACAGTTCAACTTTGGTAAGTACCTTATGACTTCTCCTTGCTGTTTACTTTTTCATGCTTCTTCTCATTCTTGTGTTTGAAAGTCAAATTTTCTTTTCATCTCTGGTCTTTTCATCAAGAATGCTTGAAAGTACTCTATTTCATTGAAAGACCATATTTTCCCCTGAAGCATTATACTCAGTTTTTCTGGGTAGGTGATTGTTGGTTTTAGTCCTAGTTCCTTTGACTTCTGGAATATCCTATTCCATGCCCATCGATCCCTTAATGTAGAAGTTACTAGATCTTGTGTTATCTTGATTGTATTTCCACAATACTGGAATTGTTTCTTTCTAGCTGCTTGCAATATTTTCTCCTTGACCTGGGAACTCTGGAATTTGGCCACAATGTTCCTAGGAGTTTCTCTTTTTGGATCTCTTTCAGGCGGTGATAGATGGATTCCTTCAATACTTATTTTGCCCTCTGGTTCTAGAATATCAGGGCAGTTTTCCTTGATGATTTCATGAAAGATGATGTCTAGGCTCTTTTTTTGATGATGACTTTCAGGTAGTCCCATAACTTTTAAATTGTCTCTCCTGGATCTCTTTTCACATTCTCTTCCATTTTTTCATTCTTTTGGTTTTGTTTGGTGATTTCTTGGTTTCTCAGAAAGTCATTAGACTCCATCTGTTCCATTCTGATTTTGAGAGAACTATTTTCTTCAGTGAGCTTTTGAACCTCTTTTTCCATTTGGCTAATTCTGCTTTTGAAAGCATTCTTCTCCTCATTGGCTTTTTGAACCTCTTTTGCCAATTGAGTGAGCCTATTTTTCAAGGTGTTATTTTCTTCAGCATTTTTTTGGGTCTCCTTTACCAAGGTATTGACCTGTTTTTCATGCTTTTCTTTCATCTCTCTCATTTCTCTTCCCAGTTTTTCCTCCACCTGTCTAACTTGATTTTCAAAATCCTTTTTGAGCTCTTCCATGGCCTGAGTCCACTGAACATCCACCTTGGATGTCTGGGATAGAGAGGCCCCGAACTCCACATCTTTCCCTGATGGCAAGCATTGTACTTCCTTATCAGAAATGATGGGAGGAAGGAACATCTGTTCCCCAAGAAAGTAGCTCTCTATGGTCTTATTTTTCTTCCCTTTTCTGGGCAAGTTCCCAGCCAGTTACTTGACTTCTGAGATTCCTCTCCACCCCTGCCTAGATTCACCCAGCTAGTGCCTGGGGTCTGAGATTCAAATGCTGCTCCCCAGCCTCAGGGCTATCCGCGGCAGGCGTGGCTGCTATTCAACGTGAGCTTAAGTTCTGGTGCTCAAGTGGGTGCAGAGACCTTTGGTAATGGCCCTGAGCTCCTGTCTGCCTGCTCCAGGAGTCACGGGCCACTGCTGCCTCTGCCACTGCCTCTGCCGCTGCCTCCCAAGGGGGCGCGAGCCACAGAGACACTCTGCTCCCCTCTTGGCCAGCTGAGACGTCTCTCTCACTGACCTGGAGCACCTGTGGGTGGAGGGATCTTTGTGGCCACTGGAGATTCCGTCCCTGAGGCCTGCTCAGATCTGCTTCTCTCAGCCATGTGGCCAGGGCAGCGCAGGGGTGAGCTCCACTGTCTGGTGCGAGGGCCCTTTGGGGTCGGTTTTTCAGGACTCTCTGGAATGGAAATCTCCTCCACTGTGTTCCTGCACAGCTTGCACTGATCCAGAATTTGTGGGGAGTTCTTTTTACAGGAAATTTATGGGCTGTGGGTTCGGAGCTAGCATACGTGAGTCTTTCTACCCTGCCATCTTGGCTCCTCCCCTCCCTTAATTTTTACTTTTCAACAGACACTTCTTCAAGATTTTGAGTTCCAAATTTTCTCCCCATCTCTTCCCTTTGCCCACACCAGGATTATCTGATCTTGTGTTCTGATTTCACTTCCCCCAATATATCCTCCCTTCCAACAAACCCTTCCCTTCCCTTATCCCTACACCCTCTATTTTCTTGTAGGGCAAGATAGACTTCTATACCTCATTGCCTGTATATCTTATTTCCCAGTTGCATGTACAAACAATTTTTAACTTTCATTTTTAAAACTTTGAGTTCCAACTACTTTCCCTTCCTCCCTCCCCACCCATCACCACTGAGAAGCAAACAAGTCAATGTAGGTTACAGATGTGTAGTTATGCAAAACAATTCCATAATAGTCATATTGTGAAAGACTAACTATATTTCTCTCCTTCCTATCCTGCTCCTCATTTTTTCTATTCTCTCTTTTGACTTTATCCCTCCTCAAAAGTCTATACCACTAATTACCCTCTCTTCCCATTTGCCCTCCCTTTTATCATCCTCCACCCCCTGCTTATTTCTTTCCCCCTATTTCCCTATAGTGTAAGATAGATTTTCATACCCAATTGAGTGTGTATATTATTCCCTCCTTAAGCCAAATGGAATAAGAGTAAGATTGACTCTTTCCCTCTCATTTCTCCTTTCATCCACTCCATTGAAAAAAGCTTTCTCTTAACTCTTTTATATGAGATAATTTGCCCCATTCTATTTCTCCCTTTCTCCTCCCAGTATATTCCTCTCTCACCCCTTAATTTTATTTTTTTAGATATCATTCTTACCTATTCAATTCACCCTGTGCCCTCTGTCTATATGTATATAATCCCTCCAACTACTCAAATACTGAGAAAAATCTCTAGAGTTACAAATATTATCTTTCCACGTAGGAATGTAAACAGTTCAACTTTAGTAATTCCTTTATGATTTCTCTTTCCTGTTAATCTTTTCATACTTCTCTTAATTCTTGGTTTGAAAGTCACATTTCCTATTCAGCTCTGGCCTTTTCATCAAGAATGCTTGAAAGTCCTCTACAATCATGAATGGCCATTTTTTCCCCTGAAGTATTATACTCAGTTTTGCTGGGTAGGTGATTCATGGTTTTAATCCTAGCTCCTTTGACTTCTGGAATATCATATTCCATACCCTGTGATCCTTTAATGTAGAAGCTGCTACATCTTGTTTTATCCTGATTGTACTTCCACAGTACTTGAATTGTTTCTTTCTGACTTCTTGCAATATTTTCTCCTTCACCTGGGAGCTTGGGAATTTGGCTACAATAATCCTAGGAGTTTTCTTTTTGGTATCTCCTTGAGGAGGTGATCAGTGGATTCTTTCAATATCTATTTTACCCTCTGGTTCTAGAATATCAGGGCAGTTTTCTTGATAATTTCTTGAAAGATGATGCCTAGGCTCTTTTTTTTCATCATGGCTTTCAGGTAGTCCCATAATTTTTAATTGTCTCTCCTGAATCTGTTTTCCAGGTCAGTTGTTTTTTCAATGAGATATTTTACAGTGTCTGCTATTTTTCATTCTTTTGGCTTTGTTTTATAATTTCTTGATTTTTCATAAAATCATTAGCTTCCATTTGCTCCATTCTAACCTTTCAGAAATTATTTTCTTCAGTGAGCTTTGGATTCCCTTTCTTGTCTGGCCAGTTCTGCTTTTTATGACATTCTTCTCCTCATTGGCTTTTGGATCTCTTTTGCCATTTGGATTAGTGTTATTTTTTAAAGTATTATTTTCTTGAACAGTTTTTGGGTCTCCTTTAGCAAGCAAGCAGTTGACTCATTTTTCATGATTTCTTGTAGCACTCTCATTTCTCTTCCCAATTTTTGCTCTACTTCTCTTGCTTGATTTTCAAATTCCTTTTTGAGCTCTTCCATGGCCTGAGGCCAATTCATATTTTTCTTGGAGGCTTTGGATGGAGGAGCTTTGACTTTGTTTTCTTCTGATTGTATATTTTGGTCTTCCTTGTTACCAAAGTAAGATTCTATATTTGGATTCTTTTTCCATGTTTTGCTCATTTTCCTAGCTATTTACTTGACTTTTGAGCTCTTTGTTAAGATAGTTCTCTGTTTCCAGTTGGGGTGGGGGTTTACTGTCAGTTGCTCATTCCCCCGACAATCTGACCTAGAACTCCAGAAATAGTTGCTCTTGGTGCCATTGCCTTTGTCCCTGCTGCTGTTTCCATGCGCTCCTCCACCCTCTCTGCAACCCTGGGGCTGGGGCTCCAACCAATCTACTCTCTCACACAAGTGCCACAGTTTTTTCCACTGACCTTCCAATTTGTCATTGGTGTTTTGGGGTTGTAAAGTCTGGAAACCCCCACCAGTGCCACAGATTCAGTCCCCCAAGGCCTACTCAGGTCCTGTCTGTGCCAGCAGGCCCCATGCTAGACTGTGCTCTGCTCCTAGTGTGGCATGATAGACATTTCCTGCTGACTTTTCAGGCTGTCAGGCTGCAGATTTGCTTCAGTCATTCTGTGGATTCTGTGGCTCCAAAATTTGTTTAGAATCATTTTGTACAAGTATTTGGCTGGCTTTGGAGGGAGAATGCTAGCAAATCCATGCTGTTACTCTGCCATCTTGGCTCCATACTTCCAGTTTCCTCATCTTTAAAACAGAAATAAGAATACTTGCAATATTGGCCTCATAGAGGAAAGAGATTTTTAAAGTACTATATCAGTGTGGCTTGTTGTTTAGAAGGAAAACAATTTAGCCATTACAAACTCAACTGAAAATCAAATTTTTGGTTCTCTTATAAAAGTCATATATATATGAAGCTCAGTTTTGAAGTAGATGAATGAGGTACCTCTCATAGGATCACAGAATGTTTATATTTATAGCAGCTCTTTTTTGTGGCAGCAAGAAAAATGAGAAATTGAAGGGACGTCCATCAATTGGCAAATGGTTGAACAAGTTGTCGTTTATGAATATAATAAATATAATATAATTTATGAACATTATAAATAATGTACTCTTGTGCGATAAGAAATGATGAACAAGTAGATTTCAGAAAAACCCAAAGAGACATGTGAGCTGAGGCAAAGTGAAACAAGTACAAAGGGAAAGGAGTAGAACCAGGAGAACATGTACATAGTAGCAGCAACATTATGTAATGATAACTGAATGACTTATCAATGCAATGATTCAAGACAATTTCAAAGGATACATGATGAAAAATGCTATCTATATTCAGAGAAGAACTGAAGAACGTTGAATATTGAAGTATACTATTTTCTCTTTCTTTAATGTGTGTGTATATTATCCCTTTTGATCTATTTCTTGTTTCATAACATGACCAATATGGAAATGTGTTTTACATGATTGCAAACATAATACCTATATCAAATTGCCTGCTGTTTTAGTAAAGGAGGAGGGAAGGAGAAACATTTAGAAATCAATTTTGTAAAAAGCAATGTTAAAGATTGTCTTTCCATATAATTGGAAAAATACTATAAAAATAAAGGTACCTTCCAGTCATAATAATAATGATGATGACAGCTAGAAAATGCAAAATTGAAGAACCTCAGGACCTTAGGTGCCATGAAATCCAACCTATACCTGAAAAAAAAAAGGAATTCCACTTATAATATACCCAACAAGTCATAAAAACCTTCAAATGAAGACTTCCAGCAGGGAAGACCCATGCCTCCCATAGCCTATACATTACATATGAATGGTTCTAATTGTTAAGCAACTGGTATTATTTTCCTTTTCATCAAATTCTTCCCCCAAACAAAGATCATATCCTGCAATATATATTATTCTTGTCAAAGAGAACAGTATCAAAGTGAACATTGAACAGTGTTGCCCTCTTCCTACCATCCATTACTGTAATTCCATCCATATATAATGGCTTTATCCCTTTTGTGATCCTTTTCTTTCTCTCAATGTGTTTTTTTTTTAAGGAATGGATATTAGAGGCTATGATCTTTATTTCAGGGAAGAATCTCTTTAAAATATTTCTGCCCTCACCACTCATTTCCCTTTTTGTGGTTTTAGGATGCCTGCTTAAGAGGAACTTCCATTACAATAACTCACCTTTTCCTAAGAGTGCTCTTGAGTAGCTCATTATGAAACTTACCAGCCAAGAGAACTCACCATGGAATTCAACACCCAGCTTCACAAGACATAGGTAGAAGATGATAGGAAAGGCAGGTAACAGGATGGATACAAAAGTACAATCCCATTCTCTTAAAAATAATATCAGGAGTGCTAATGCATAAAATTAGGTGAAGCTAAAAGGGAAAACTAAATTTAACCAAAAAGATGGATTTTATATTTAAAGCTACATTAGGGAAAGGAGGGTAATTAAATAAGTGATAAGACAGCTGCTTGAGTTGTATGGCATGATGATAACTGAAAAGAGAGAGAAAGAAGAACTACTTAGTTCTCATTTTGCTTCTGTTGTCTTCTAAGGAGACAAATCTTTGGGTTAGAAAGGATGGAACTAATGGGGCTAATAGGAAGTTGATATAAAAAAATAAGTACTCAGAAAATGTCTAATTTCCCATGATGATTTCATGTTAACTTGACTCAGATGACCTATGTAAAACTGGGAGATGTGATCATTGCATCACTAGCAGTGATCTTTTAAAGACTGCAGAGAAGTCAACTAGTATCACAGAATTAGAGAAAGGCAAATGTCCCTTTTGATGATATAATTGAATAAGAGTAAGTGTAAAATCTTATGACTCGCTTTAAAAAAAATCAGCTTTAGAAGTACAAGCTAGGAGAGGCAGGTGAGACAATATATCTTCTCAAAAAGCTCTGACATCTTAGGTGGACTGTGTTTGAGAAAAATCAACCCTGTGATATGGCAGCCGAGAAAAGTTAACAAAATTGCATTGAGGGGATTCACTTTCAGGAATGAATAGTTAATGGATTACTAACTACTGGAATATTGTGTTCATTTATGGGCACTACATTTTAGAAAGGACATTAATAAGCTGGAGAGCATTCAAAAGAGGGAAACTTTTTCTAGTAAAGATAAAAGGTTTTGAGTACAAACCATATGACAGAGAGTCAGTTGAAGGGACTGCAGATGTTTAACCCAGAGAACAGAAGACTTAGGGGTAATATGAGAGATGCTCTCAATATGTGAAGAGTTCTTCAGGGTCACCTAATATTATATTTACAATATTGGGAAATTGTAAATCAGTTAATAAGCCCCTCCCCAAGAGGAGAGAGAACTAAAAAGTTTCATTAGGACCATCATTTACTCTGTCCAACACCCCACTGGTGGGAACAGAGGAAGATAGTTAGTAAACTTCTCCCCTAAAGCAGAGATACTGCAATTCTTTCAGTCAGTAGTTATGAACCACTTCCCTTCAGTCAAGACATACCATAAAAATAAAAGGTAGTAGATGCTTAAGGTCTATTCTTGGATTACCTCTGTTCTTTGAAGTCCCCTCTCTTCTTCTATCTCCTCTGATTTTCTAACATCAATTCTCGTATGATTCATGGTCAGGAACCCAACCATAATATTCTCATGGCTAGAGATAAGTATTCCCAGGGCCCTACTCCCTCAAAGAGAAAAACAAACAAATAAATAAAACTGGTGAAGAAACTTAGCTACCACCCTGCATCATGCAGACCTATTAATTGCAAATTAAAAGAGCTTGGCTAGTTTGAAAAAGCTGATGATCTTTATATCCTTTCCCCCTAGCAAATCAAAGTATGATCTCTCTATAGTCACTCTACCCACTCTACCAGTCTCTCTATATAGGGGATGTGAGTATGGGGTGTGGGGCTGGGGAGAGAACTCTCTGGCAACCAGAGATGTCTAAAAGTAGAATATACTGTCTGAAAGTCTTTACGTAAAGGCTTGATGATCACCTGTCCCAGTGATGCTGGGAGTGGGGGTGGTCATTAACATTCAAGTAGAGTCAAACTAGATGACCTCTGAAATTCCCCCCACTCCTGAAATTCTGTAATTCAGTAAATTGCTAGAAAAAAAAAATCACAGCCGGTAGCATCAGAGCCAAAATTTGAATTAAAATTCAGTTTTCTTGATAAGTAATGGGATAGAAACTTCTGCAAATTATGTGGGCTGAATCAAATTTTTATAGCCTAATGACTTTTGATAATTAGTTGAAGCCTTGACTAAATAAGCATTATCTGGTTTCTCATTTAATTACTGACTAAATAGAGTCTAAACATTTGCTGTATTTAGTCCTCCCCCTGCCTCACAATTTAATAATCTATCATTATAGTTGGCCAAACTCATTAAAGACTTTAAAAATCTTTTCTCAAATCTTTTGGCTCAGAAACAGTGAGTAGCTTAAGGCAAAATTCTGAAACCAGACAGAATCCAACAAAACTAGATAAGGTTCTAGATAATTGAGCAATAGCTTAAGTACAGGGACGCAGCATGGCTTGGAAAAAGGAGCTCTAGACTTGGAGTCAGGAAGAATTGGATTTGATCCCATCCTCTGACGATTACTAGCTATGTGACAACAGTAAATTAATTTACCATCTCTGAAGTTCACTTTACTCATCTGAAAAAAACAATTAGTGTGGTGTCATGAATAGGAAGCCTGCCTTAGAGTAAGAAGGACCTGGGTTCTTACCTCTGACACCTATTGGCTGGGTAGCTGTGAGCATCACTTAACTTTTTATTGCCCCAAGAAAGTCTCTAAGACCCTAAATTACAAATGAATTGTTGGTCTATATCAGAGGAGCGAGATTCCACACTGGGAGTTACCCAAACAGAATAATTAATTATTTCCTAATTATTCTGTATATAGTTTGATATAGATAGATGGATAGATAGATAGGTAGATAGATAGATAGATAGATAGATAGATAGATAGATAGATAGATAGATAGATAGATAGACAGACAGACAGACAGATAACACTTAGATGTCCTTCATTCTCAAAGGTGAACAAAATGGCATCACTATGCTGGGATCAAGTGACAGTGTATCTGACTATGGCTGATCAAACCAATTCTAGCTCAGAATGTTCTATCACAGATCAGGCTCAAATAGTTCATGGGAACATTTGGGGTGGAGTCTCTACATTTGAGCATTTCGCATCTTTTTTTAACTACTTCAATTCTGTTTGCACAGCACCTTCTTTGTTGAGGGCATGCTGTGTGTGTATGTGGGGGGGGGTAATATGTATTTTTGTCTCCCCCATTACATTGCAAGCTCTTTGAGGATAAGGGCTATCGTTTGCCTGCTCAGTGTTTAGCACAGAGCCTGCAACATAGTAGACACTTAATATATGTTAATTGATTGACTGATTAAACAAAACAAAATAAAAACAAAATCCAGTGCATAGAATAGTATCAATACTAGTTTTCACCAGGTTTTTTTCTAAGGATCCTTTCTTTGTAAACTCACAGTGATCTTTTCAGTTCTCATGGGTTCAATTATCATCTCTCTGCAGAGGACTCCCAGATCTAAACATTCAGTTTTACTCCTTCCCCTTAGCTCCACCAGTCCTCTATCAACAATTATCTCTTAGACATTTTCAGCTGGATAGATGTCCCATTGGTAACTTAAATTCGAAATACTATGTTTTTCCTCCCAGAAACCACTCAGATTCTCTATTTCTGTCCTTTTAGTCACCCACATTCCCAACCAGGATCTTCCTCACTCTTTTTCTTCCTTATCCCTCTCCGTACTTCCAAATCAATTGTTTCATCTTCTATTTCTATAACATCTCTTATATTTGTCCTTTTTCCCCCTCCACTCACATAGCTATTACTCTAGATCAGGCCTTCATCATCTCTCCCCAAGACTATTGCAATAGCCTGCCTCTAGTATCTTCCCCTCTCCAATAGATTTTTCCACGCAGTAGAGTGCCATTCCTAGAGCATGGGACTATGTCCCTCCCTTGGTCAGGAACCTGTAGTGATTCCCCATTGCCTTTAGGGTCAAACACAAACTCTTTTCTTTGTCCTGGACAGTCTTTCACGGTGTGGCTCCGACCTACTTTTCCATATTTATTACACATCACTCCCCTTCATGTATGTGATGGTCCAGACAAGCCAGCCTTTTCCTCACACAAAGACTCTACTTCCCATCTCTGCTCCTTTGCCAGCTGTACCCCATGCTTGATATGCACTCTTCCCTTCTCTCATCTGGGCCTCTTCCAAAGCTCAGCCCAAAGATTATCTTCTCCATTATGCCTCCTACCCCAAAAAAGCCTATTCTGTTTATATCATATCTATTATATATATTTAATACGGATAATGAACAAGGGCAAAATGGGTTCAATAAGTTCCAGAGAAGCTGAAAAATCCAGTGAACAGAAAAGCAATTGGAGCAAAAATCTTTAACATATATACTTATTTATGTCTGATGGTACCCATTGCGGGGGGGGGGGGGGGGAAGAAAGACATTTATTATATATGTAAATGGAAGAACAAGTTGCACATAATACATTTCCAGTTTCACGTGCAAAATAAATAAATAAATTGGAAAAAATAAAACAATAGCCAAGGCTAAAGAAAAGAAATTATCAATGATAAAGATCATCAGTCAGTTCTTTTGGCCAGGCCTAAAATCAAAAGGCTCAGAGGGAAAAGGTTCTAATTCAGTATATGAAACTATGTGCTTACATTTTACTCAAGCATATACCTTCAACTTGGTCTGAGATTTTTTTCCCCTCTTCCCAGTAGAGTTAGAAGAGTAGATGCCTGGGGGCATATGTGCCTTAGGACCTGCTAAAGACAGCCCTCAGGTGGGTTACTAGGTATATAATTAGCTGAGCTAGCTGATAGCCTTAGGGAATTTGAATAATCCCACCTATATACTAAAAGTGGGGAATTGGGGGAAGGAATGTTTTCTAGGTTACTTGAGAGGTAGGGAAGAAAGGATTATAACCTTGGCTGTAGGACACCCATCCTGAGCTGAGTTTGCCCTGAATCTGGAGTGGGTGTTGAACAACCTCTTCAAACTGGAGCAGGAGGGGAAACTACGCTTCTGTCTAAGGCTTCAGGACTGGCTGGATAAGTAAACTTCAATAGGAGTACAAACTGTGTCTAGTGGCCAAGAGCAGGGAGAAAGAAGCAGCAAAGAACTCCTAAATAAGGAGGACTTTTGAGGATTTCCTGCTTGGCCTTGTTAGTGAAGAAAGTCCCAAATGACAAAGTTCTCAGTTTGTTTCTCATACCTTATTAAAACAACCAATGTTGAGCGCTCATAAACCCAGGTGATAAAAATACTATCTGAAAATGCTCAATGAGAGAAAAGAGGTAGAGGGAGATGAGAGATTGCCTAGGAAGCCAGCTACCAACAGCAGAAACTATGAGGGGTGACCAGCAGCACTCATGGAAACAAGACCTCAGCCAGAAAGTGCTTTGTGTTTGGGATGGTGACTGGGGCTTTATAAATACTTGGGGTTATTGGAAACCGAATAATCCCTTCATGAATCCTATCTGGTTTTCAATATATTTAATCTTTCAACATATTTTCTTCTATAATGGCCCTGGATGCAGTGGGAGACCTTGGCCTTTGTAAGCCAAGGTCTTTCCCAGGTCTCAGATCTATATCTTGCCAGTGGACCCAGAGGGCTCTGGAAGAGGGAGTGAGGCTGGTGACTTTGCACAGGTCTGCCTCACTTAAATCCAATTCACTTGCTGACAGAAAATGTATGTACCTATAGGTATTATTAAGGACTCATTCACCTTATTGTGGCCTCATAGAAAAATTCCTTAGCAATGACTTTATACCTAATAATTATAATCTGGGTGCATTGACTGACTGATCTATTCTCTGATTATACTGAGGCAGGGGAAGAGAATGGAGCCCCTTCTTTACAATAGGAGTTGGCAGAGGTGGGATTTGAACCAAGGTTCTCTGATTTGAAACTAGCACACTTTTGCTGTGTCACACATTAAGATATGAAAAAAATGTTTTACATACATTGTGTCTTTTAAGCCTCAGTTAAATACAGCTGTATAGGTCTGTGATTCAAAAAATATCTATATAGATGTATATATACACAAACATGTGTGTATATATATACATATATATATCAGTGCATGTGTACACATTTATGGATATATACAGAGGCATATTGCATTGTACATGTATATGTGTGCACACATAGGCATGTGTATATGTTTATATACATACATTGCAATGTACATATATGTGTGTACATGTGTGAAGTATCTGTGCCTATGCATACATGTATGCATTTATACATATTTTATATTATATACATATGTCCCTTTCACAAATGAGAAAATTAAGGTTCAAAGAGGTTAAATGTTGTTTTTTTTCCTCCATGATAACACAGCTAATGATCAGAGGTTGATTTCAAACCCTAGTCTTCCAGACTCCAAGGGCAGCAATCTATTTCAGAGAAGTAAGACACTTCCTTGTACTAGAGAGATCTCTTGTGCCATGAGAGTCTCTTATCCAAGGGTTATGTACATATTACATTGAATCATAAAACAGTTAACCTGCTTGAGTCCCTATCAAGAAAGGAGATTAAAAGGATTCTAAGCCAGAAGCAGTTAATCTGTGTTCTGACAAGTTGATTGCCCCGGTTGTTTCATTTCGTACCTCAGAAATAATTAATTCCTCTCTCAGGAAAAAAAAAAGTACATGATATGAAACTCAATACTTCTAAGGCTGAGAGAGTGAGGTACTGAACAGCTAGAGATACTATTAGGGGAGTCCTGTTCAACTGGAAACGAGGAAGGACTTTTAAATCAGAGAAATGCTGCTTTTTCAAGCCTATTGTGTATAAAACACGGCTATTTGTGTCTTGAATATTTCACAGCAATGATGGGATGTGAATCATCTGAGATGTTTTGATTACTTAAATGAGATTCAATTTCAAGCTTATCTTGGTAATGTGTATACTCCAGGTTTGAGAAGCAGACATAACTTCTTTTAAGAAACTCCTATTACCGAAAGTTCTTGGCATCAGCAGAACAGAACTCCCCATGCATTTCTTAAAAGACAAGGCAGTAAAATGTCCTGTCCAATGCAGAGCTCTGTGGCTGTATGTGCCCTTGGCTCACATCTTTTCATATTTCCCTGGTAAGCTCATTCTAAACTGAAAGAACCTAAAGAAAATTTCTGGAGTCCTGCAGACCAGGATCACTTAGCCAAATGTAACTAGTGCTATATTAATCCAATAAACTAGTATGGCAATATGGATCACTGTGATTCTGATAGTGGACAGTTGATTGGCACAGTGGATGGAGGGTTAGGCCAGGAGTCAGGAGGACCTGAGTTCAAATCCAACTTCAGATACTTAATATCTGTATAACCTTGAGCAAGTCACTTAACTTCTGTTTCCTCATCTGTAAAAAGGGTATAATAACAGTACCTCCCTCCCAAGATTGTTGTGAGGATTAAATGAGACAGTAGGCACTATATAAATGTTTGCTATTATAATTATTACATTCACTTCTTAAGTTTCAAATATTTCCTTCTTTGGTTTGAATTGCTCTCCCTCAATCTGAAGGCAAGATCTCTGTTCAAATTCTGACTTTGTTCCTTAACTACCTCTGTGAACTCGGATGGGCAAGTCCCTCAGCCTCTCTGAACCTCAGTTTTCTCATCTCCAAAAGGAAGGTGCTGGTTGGATTAGATGATCTCCAATGTCCTTTCCCATTTCTGAACCCCAACATTCTAATTCAGGAAAAGTCAATTTCATTCTGAGGTTAGACAATCTGACTGCACTGCCCGCCCACATTTCATCGGACATTTGTCAGCTCAAACCCTCTAATTTATTATCCTGTGCTTGGTTTTCAAGGTCATCTGTATACGCAATCCTGCTGAGCCAATATTATTTCCTATTTGAATGAACAGGAATTCTTTATTCTTATTAGGACAGTTGCATTCCCAAACTTCACATATTAATGCTCATTTTCACATTCGTATCTTTATGCTTATTCTTGACTCTATCCAAAATGCCTTCTCTCTTCTCATTTAACTATTATTTCTGAATTATAGTTCTTATAAGCAGTCACTTAATGGCTCCCAAATGACTTCCTGACTTCAGTAAGTTCTCCCCATCTGGACTGTAAGCTGTGAGTGAGGGAGTACCCTTACATTATTATGAGTCCCAGCACGGCCTGACTCAGTGTAGGTACTCAGTAAAAATTTGCTGAATAAATGAAGAGGAAACAAAATTATATCCTGAGATAATGTTCAACAGTACTCAACATGGTCTTAGACACTTAGTAGAAGGAGCTCAATAAATTTACTGTCTCTCATTTCGTTGGATCAGACAGCTCCCCATTTGTTTAAATGAATTATGGAAAGAATCAACATTCCTTCTTCTATGAGGACTCCTGAAATTCATCGGATGTGATTCCCTGAGCCATCTCCAGGCTTGCATTGTTGTGTTTTGATTGGGTTTTTCCTCCTTTTAAGATCCTGTATTGCCAGTTTTAAAACACTGGCATGAAAGGAGCTGTCTAAGCAGAAAACAATGACTTCTGTTGACTTAGAAGCACTCTGGGTAGGGGTGGCTTTAATATCATCAAATGTTTCATCCGATAAAAAAGGACTTTTATTAAGGGGGACTTGAACCTTTTGGAGACTGATTGAAGGGAGGGTAAGTTTACAAAGAAATTTTCATTTTAAAAATAATAATGCCACTAAGAAGTATAGGGATAATTTACCCATAATTTAAGGAAAGAAAAGTTGTAAAGTAGGTAGAATATCTCTTCCTTTCCCCAGGTCTTTCTTGGGTGACAACCTACTACCCCTCTTTCTCATCATCTCCCAACCTTCCCCTCAAATATACCCGCAAACTCACATGTATACACACTGCACACACATGTACACACACGTACACAAACAAATATGCACATGTACATGCATGCACATATACTAATAGCCAATCCAAATTCCCTGTTCCTTAGGCCCTCCCTAGCATATCACACTGCCCCAGTTCTACCCAGGCCTTTATTAGGACAGTCCATCACCCATATCTACCATCTTCTGTTAGCGAGTCTCCTGGCTATTTTCTGTACTGTGTGTGCCCTTCTCCCTACTGGAGCTAACTCTGAGTGATCTTGTCTATTCTCTCTCTCTTTCTTCCCTTCCAAGATGCTGGTTAGCTAAGCTAATAAGAACACTTATATGCTAGTGAAAGAAGACTAGAGGGTCTCTCTCAGTTCTCAGGAAAAGAATACATTTTAGACACAGTATTCTAGAAGCAATTCCCCTTTTTTTTCTTACTACTAAGGGAATTTAATATTTAGAAACACCAGACTGGGAGTAAAGAGACCTGGGTTTAGTTACTGACTCTGACGTGAACCAGCTAAGTTGCCATGGACAAGTCTGAGCCTCATTTCCTTCATCCACGGAATAAAGAGATATGATTAAGACAAGATAATCTAAAGTTCTCTCTGACTCTAAATCTATAACCCTGTGATCCTCAATAACTTTTAAGGTACCTTCAAAGTAAAATTGAGTATCTGTGACTCCTCACATAGGAGAACAAATAGACATCATTATGCCTTCCCAGAGAATGGAATACTTTGGGGCAGAGCTATTATTAGGAATCATTTCATGTAGGGTTAAAATAATCGGGAGAAAGAGAAAGGAGAGTGGCTGAGAGGACAGTAGGGTGGAGGAAGGGCAGGACAGAGGTGTAAGATAGTCCAGCCATGTATCCCCAGCAGAGAGGGAAGTGGTCCTGGAACAAAGGTGGCATTGGAACATTAAGACTAGAACTTGTTAAGGGAGTTGGGATGCATAGACTGGCAGAGAGCCAAGAGGCACAAGAGAAGAGGACAGTAGGAAGTGTGTACACACATATAAACACATGCACACATACACTAGAAAAAAAAGTATATACTTCTAGGAAGAAAGCTTGCTCCTTGAATGTTGATTCCCTGGGATGAAACCTACTCCTCCTTAATTATACCTCTACTTTAGTACTACCAGTTGGCCATACCAAGAGTTACAAGTGAAAAAAGCCAACAACTACATCAGCATGGGCTTCTTAGACTACTATCCTCCTCCACTCCTTTCACTTTCTTAGCAGCTAGAAGGATGATTTAAAGAGAGGAAGTCAGCAGATTGAATCTGGCTGTAATCAACTTCTCTCTGGGTGACTCTGTTCTTTGAATATTACATTGAACATTTACATCCTCATAGCAGGTTTCCTGAGTTTGGAGGGAAATGATGAGTAAAGCCCTCAGGTATCATAATAAACAATTTATGGAAAATTAACTAGTAGTTATTATAGATTTTATTGAATTTTGATTTAAGAACTTGAAAGTAGCAGTGTTAATATAGCATTTTAACAGGTGAAGATATTGTAATAGTTTTGGCCTTCACAATTGAATTAAGTAGATAATGCTATTTAGCCAAAGATTTCCTAAAGCAAAACTCGTTATAATAAAATCTCATTTTATATGATTTTTTTTTAAAACAGGAGTACTGGTTTTACAAAACGAAAATAACTACAAAAGACTTGGATTATGCTTACTTCAAAAGATCAGTGATTATTTATTAATGTTGGTATTTTTCTCCTGAGGAAGATCATGTCAACTTTAAGCCTTAAGGAATTCTTGTCCATATTTCACCATATCCAGGATATTTCAAAAGTCTTAGTGTACTATTGAGTCATTTTAGATAGACAGAGATCCTACCTAACAGATAGGATACTTTTCTCTCCTTCTTTTAGTATTTTGGATGTGTTGATAAACCATTTGAATTGTCCATAATTTTTTTTCTCCATCCTACCACATGATCAGTTCATCTCTTTCTAATCATGAAGCATGTTACTTTAATAGTGCCTTTATGCCTCTACTTAAACATAAATCATTGTTGGTAACATGCCAAAACCCACTTATAACCATCATGCATCTTTCCACTGTCCTTTGAGTCACTGAATTATTATAATGTAAATTCTTCTGATTAAATTTTTCTCTTCTATGATTCACAATCATATAATTTTACCAAGAAAATATTGTCCAAGATATATAATACTGATGGATTAATTCAATGAGCTACATGTCCAAGTGCACATCATAATCTTGGCAGCATTTCTTGCCCAGTATTGTTTTCTTATGTAGGCTATTAGACTCTTTCTAACACAGCTCTAGATGAGTTTAAGCATCAACATAGGAATCCCATGCTCTTTTCTAAGCCTGGTAAATCCTTCATCTCCATCGTGAAAACTATCCCCCTTCCTTTACTCAAAATTCGTTTCAAATATCTCTATAAATTAAGTAAGAGCAGGAAAGTTGAATATCCCCTTATATTAGTACACAGCTCTCCCCAGGAAGAAAAGGTCACATACATATATTTAACACAAAAAGCAAACATATGAAAAGATAGCTATCACATGTTTGTCCTACCTTTAGAGTTGGAAGGGGCCTTCCAGATCATCTCTAGTCCACTCCTCCTCATTTAACAGCTGAGAAAAATAGGTCCCAAACCTACTTCCCAAAAGAATTATATTACTCAAAGTTGCAGAACTAACCAGTAGAGTTATCCCTTCCACATCTCCAAGGTTAGAGGTGTGACACCCCCATGATTGAAAATATTTGTAAAAGTTTTTGGTCCTCTCTTAGTACCAGAGAAGTCTGAATTATTATGGTATTAAAACATAAAATAAGATGATATTATATATGTGTGTGTATTTGTGTGTGTGTGTGTGTGTATATATATATATATATATATATATATATATATATATATATATATATATAGTTATTTCTGAGTTTCTAAACTTTTTCTGGTCATCTGCAAGCTTTCACATGTTGGCTATGACTTCCAAAAAAATTCCCATTAATCTCTTAAATCAACCCACAACATATCAAAAGCTCAAAAGGGGAAAATCAAGAAGTAGAAGAGATGACTGCAATAACAAAAACGACAGTAATAGTAAGAGATCACATTTGCATAACCTTTAAAGTCTGTAAATTTTATGTTAGTCTCACAACTCCATGAGGCAGATATTGTTATTATCCCCATTTTACAAATAAAAAAACTTGAGGCTGAGGTTAAGTATTTGGACTCAAGTCTCCTTGACTTCAAAATGAGCCCTGTTTACTGTGTCACCAGGATCTGACCCCAGGTCCTCTGACTTGAATATGACACCGCTTCTTCTTGAAATGTGAATTTGCAGAGGTCAAGAGTTATGTGCTAATAAATTCCCATGTAATTATGAGGAAAGCGATAATGATATTGATTGATATTGATCTGAAGTGCCATATCAATGATATTGATTAATGATAATGATTGATTGTTTAAAACATTTTGCTTTCCTTTTCAAGGTCCTGATACCCCCAGTTACTGGTTGTTAGTTAAATTTCTTTTTATTCTTTTATTTCTTATATGGCAGAGTGAAAATTGATGGGGAAAATGTGAATTTGAGTTCAGCCTCTGAGACAGACTGGCTGTTTGAGTCTGGCCCAGTCAATTACATCTGAGTATCCTGGGCAACTCTAGGACTGTAAGTTACAGAGGAAATTTCCTATGTCAGTGAAATCACTGGTCCAGTTCCATCTGGCAGTATAATGTGTGTGTCTGTGTATGTAAGTTTATATTTGTGTGTATATGTATATATGTATGTATATGTGCATATATACATATTATATGTATATATCCATATGTATATTTGATCATCTTTAAATATTTGATCATCCCTAAACTAAATCTTATTCATTTAAGAAAACATCTTTGATGATTCCTTTCCTGTCACTTCCATGAAGAATTTATGATTTAAATAATCAGGTTTAAACATAACGGTGTAGAAAAAACAGTCTACAAAAATTTACTATATGCAGCTGCATGCTAAACTGCAAGCAGATAAGAAAGTAATTCCTGCCTTGAAGGAGCTTATGTTCTAAGGGGGAAAGACAATACATGAAAAAAAGCTGGAAATAAAGCTGAAAAAGGGAGCAGTGGGAGAGGAAATGATGCACTGATGCATGGTAGACTAAGTCTGAGAGAGAGTGAAGAGTGTAGCCTGGGGTGGAATAAAGAAAGACATGGTTGGCCCAGGCCAACCTCCTTAAGATGGAAGTTGTGAGAGGAATCATCCAATCAGAAGGAGAAGCTAAGGGGGTAGAGTGTACTTGCAATGTGTGAATTTCAGGACTCCAGTGAGTTTCCAGGATGAAGAGGTTTCTGAGTCCTCTTAGAGAAAGTGTAGGAGAAAATCAGGAGAGCAGTTGGAAGGGGAATAAAGACGTACTTCATCCTGAAGCGTGACAAATTTTTATTTTATAAATGTTAATGTTTCTATGCTCATGTAAAATGCAGCATGGTGTTGTGTAGCAGCTCTCAAACTTTGGTCTCAGGACCCTTTTGCACTCATAAAACTATAAGCCCCTTAATATATATGTGCTTATCATATTAGAAATTTAAGTCAGTATTATTATGAAAGTAATTTTGACTTCATAGATGTCCTGAGAAGGGTGGGGACTCTAGATCACACTTTGAGAACTGCTGTTATAGAGTAGTTAGAGTGTTGGACTTTTTTTGAAGAAAGCTAGACTAGTGCCTTTGACCCTCACTAGCTAAGAGACCCAGGGCAAGTCCCATTATTTCAGTACGTCAATGGAAACTACCTAGAACTTATCTGCTAAGTCACAGATGGGCTGAAATCTACTTTGGTGGAAGAAATCTCCTTAATGAGAGTACCCAGTATTAATTAACTCAGGATTTGCCTTGTATAAAATGAACTCAAACCCCTTTTGGTTCTGATTTTCTTTTAGCTCTATAGTTAATGTAGTGATGATATGGTTTGATGGAAAGAACATAGGATGAAGGGTCAGAGGCCTGGCTTCTTGTCCCAGTATTACCATTTTAGTCAGTGAAGCTTTCTCAGGGCTTCAGTCTCCTTGGCTGCAAAACAGGGGTAAACAACACTTGCCCTGCCTACCTCAACAGGGTTTTAGTGCACTAATGCACACAATGGACTTTCAAGACTCTGAAGTGCCATATAGATGGACAAAGGTACATTCATGGTCTGCTTTCCATTTTGCTTATGGTTTTAAGCATCTTCTCTACCCCTCCCCACACACACATCCATCCCTCAAAACTGAATAAATTCATTCTACTTGATGCTGACCTGAAGCTTCAAGCATCATCATCCTTGGCAACATCTACCTTCCCTTTGGTTTTTCCTTAACTTTGTTCCTAGACTTTTCTTATGAAAAGTTGAATGAAATTCCACAAAAAAAATAAAATCATAATGATTTCAAAGACATGGAAATTTTCTCATTATCCTATAGACAGCTGAGAGAGTTCATTAGGTCCCATTTTGTGGAGACTAAGAAAAATGATCCTGTGGATAACGTTTCCCTTTGCTTATCAGAGGGTAGAGGAAAAATCCATTTTTTTAAAAGAGAAAAGAAAATCAATGTCAGTTTTGCTTTTTATTGCGCTGCTTTAATTGGAGCTATGGCAAAGACAGGTTGGCCTTTTAGGATCATTGATTTCATTTGGATCTATTGTGTGTTTCAACAGCATCTTGCTAAATTTAAGTGAAAAATGTTAGACAATAGAAAGGAAATCGGTGATTCAAAAGGTCTTCCAATTTAGGAAAGAAAATAATAATAACAGTTATAATAATCATTATTATTAGTATGCTTCTAATCTATTACTCTTTCTTTTTTCCATGGAAACATAGCAATAACATTCTCCATACACTTCTCTACAATGTTTCAATCTATAAGGCTTCTGGTGCTCCATTTTAATATGCCCTGTAAGACTTGGTAATATCCCAAATACGTCGATTTGTTTAGTGTACTCTGTTCTGTGTAGCACACCAAATTTAGACTTTTCCAGTCTACTGTCATCACCATTTATTTATTATTAGGTAGGAAGAAAGCACGGTTTATAGTGTAGTGGAGAATGTTAAATTAGGCATCAAAAGACATCAAATCATGGCCCTGCCACTTATTACCTGTGTGAGAGAGTACCTTGGGAAATGCATTTAAGTGATCTGTGCCTTAGCTTCCTTAGATGTAAAATTGTAGATGAGGGGAGTACACTAATGACCTTGAAGTTCCTTTCAAAATTATCTTAAAAACTGTGATTTATGGTAATATATTTATAAAGAATGAACTAAGAGCATGGATTTAAATAAAAGGAAGTAACAATTTGGTTTAGAGAATGTGATGGTGTTCCAGTTGAGCGTTTTAAATACGACTTTATATAGACATATAATACATTTCCAGTCAATAAGAATTTTATTAAGTGACTACTGTGTCAGATATATACTAATATTGAAATAGAATAAAAATACCTGAGTATACATACATATATTACTGTTCTATAAAGTGTATATGTTTATGCAGGAGTCAGGAGGACCTGAGTTCAAATCTCACCTCAGACACTTGACAAGCTGTGTGACCTTGAGCAAGCCACTTAATCCCAATTGCCTCATCCTGGGTCATCTTCGGTCATCCTGATGAATATCTGGTCATTGGATTCAGATGGCTCTGGAGGAGAAGTGAGGCTGGTGACCTGCACAGCCCTCCCTCACTCTAAGCAAAGGTAACTGAAAGTCATGTCATTATTTCTCTGATGGCATGGTCTTCTTCGGCAACAAAAGACAAACACATGTTTATGCACCTATACTGATACCTGTTATATGAAACGTATATATGCCTATCTACCACTTATATAATATATATATGTATTTGTGCAGACATACATGCATATATATGTATATATATGTACATACATATATGTATATATGTACATACATCTATGTACATATATAGACATACATACACATACACACACACAGCATCCCAAAAGTCTTAGTTCAGTCAGGCTTTCTTGAAAGCCAGGTTACATATCCAAATTTACCTAGTACACAAAGGGTATTGGAATCACCTGTGTACTTGATGCTTCATTGCCTTGTAGGTCTCAATACTGTCTCTGGCTGAAGCAGAACACTGAATAGTCTAAGGCAGTTAGCCCACTTACAAATTTTTAGACTTTTTCTAAGTGACCCAGAGCTCTTCAAGTTTTATATACATGCAATGATATCTCAAGTTTTTCAAAATGCACCAATCTAGGGTAACCACACCCCAAGTAATTTTGACTCTACAACTCATGAATAGGTCAGATTAGGATAAACATGGCACTTGGGAGAATTCCTGTGGGGTCAGGATTTGAACAGACTCATCGGTCGTTTTAGCTTATTTAGATTCTCACCCCTCCTCTTCTTCCCCTTTGGGTTTGGGGGAAGACCTCATCTAACCAGACTGAAACAGTGATGTTTTTTCGGTTTGTAGTTTAATTCAATTTTAAGTTTCTCAAAGGATTTGTATTTTAATCAATGGCTAGTGTACCCTTCATTCAGGGATTGCTATGATTTTTTTTAGACAGTCTCCATGACATGAGACCTGGTGGCTGATCCTCTGATGATAAATACATACATAGTCTGCTTTTGAATCCATACTTGATTCCATGTATCACTACAGACTTCAAGAATCCAAGGACATCCCCTCATCCCCATGCAGCACTGGAAGAGAAGTTTAGTGGAAGCTAGTGCAAGTCCCATCTTAAAATACAAACTCAGATAATCTTTTTTGTCTATTTGCATTTCTAACCTATTATTTCCTTCAGTAGGAAATTGTTTTACCCCTAAGAAGGTCTGTATTAAAAAAAAAAAAACTTAGATTGTTTGTTTTTGTGACATTAGTTGAAAGAGTACATGTTAAGAGACTGAAATGGAATTCAGTATATGCATATCAACAACACATATATGTATATATGTTTAGAAATACATGAGTATGTAACATAGATATATTGGGTGATATGTGTGCATATATAGGCACATGCAATACACACATATATACATGCACAGTACACATGTCTACATACATGTCTACATACATACACATGTAACATGTGGGGAAATGGAGGAGTTAAAAAAGGAATTTGTCATGGGACCCCTTAGAAATTTTCAAAAAGATGATATAATTGTTTTGCATTTTCCTGCTAAAGGGAAAGTTGTATTTAATGTCCTGAAGCCAGTGAATCACAGAGTACCACCTAGCACACAGTGGCATGCAAATAATAGGAATTAAAATATTTATTGATTTGAATTGAGTCATAGGATGTTAGAGCTGGAAAGAAACTTAGATCATTCAGTCCAACTTCATATATCAATTGGACAGTCAATTAATATTTATTAAGTACCTACTATGTGCCAGGTCATATGCTAAGCTCTGGGTACCATGCTAAGCCCTGAATGAAAGGGTATCTCTGATTTTGAGGTCCAGAGAAATTAAATGATTTGCTTAAAGTCAAATAATCATTTGCTACCAAAATTAACACTGGTAACCAGGGTTCCTGTTTCTGAATTCAGTGCTTTTTCCACTGTACCATTGCTTAGTGGAAAGGATGTATGCATTGTCACCTTTCTCCCTGGGACAGACACAGCAGTGCACAGTTTGAAATAGGTGTCAAAATGTTCCAAAGGCTTTGGGTCTCAAGGCACCTACTTTGACCTAGACCTTCTAACTCCTATTGAATTTTTATGCAGAATTACAGAAGGTGAAAATACCTTCTGTCAATATGGCATAGTGGTTAGAGAACTGCCCTCAAAACCAGGAACCATTGGGTTCACACATCTTCTCTGAAGCATACTGGCCATGCAGCTGAGTAACTCATTTAACCTTGCAGTATGTTAGGCAACTCTTAAGACCATAAATTACAGAGAAGTGACTGACCTGCTATGGTGGAGGAAATTCCCCCTGAAGGAGTTCTCCTACATCAGTGAAATCCCAGGTCCAATCTTATCCATTACCCCTAACCTGGGCTATTGTAATAGCCAAGTACTTTGTCTCCCTGCTTCTAGTTTCTCCTCCTCTCCCTAATTCTTCTTCCAAATTAATCTTCCTGTGCCTAAGCATAGGAAATTAATCTTGCTAAGGCTTGTGTCTGGACCTAAGTCCTCCCCTCCCCACTCAGAAACCTTCAGGGCTTCCCTACAGCCTCTGGGATAAAATACTGATTCCTCTGCCTGCCTGGCATTTACAGTCCTTCCACAATCTGGCTCCAGCCTGTGTTTTTTGCATTATTTCACAATACCTTTCATACAGTCTGTGTTTCAGCAAAACTGGACAACCAGCTGTTCTCTGGGTTTGACATTCCATCTCTTATCTCAGTGCATTCACACAAGACACTTTTCCACTCTTCAAAGTCTGGAATGCTTTCTTTCCTCATTTCTAATCTCTCTGAGATTCAGCTCCTTTTTATCTTTTTTTCCAAGAAGTCTTGCCTGTCCCTCCCCTCCCCCCGCCAATAGTTCATGTACTTCCTTTTTGAAATTACCTTGTATTGAATCAAATCAGTGGACAAGTTACAAGACCTCAGCAAAATGGAAATGCTTTGAGGATAGTGACTCCTTTTTTGTCTTTGTATCCCCAGAACTTAACACAGTACCTTGTTATTTGAATTTAAATGACTTGAGCATTAGAATCTAGTGCTAATCAGAGAGGTTTGTCTAATACAGGACACTGTAACCATCCTAGTTATTGGACAGCTAGGTGGCCCTGAAGTCAGGAAAGGCTCGTTTTCCTGAGATCAAATATGTTCGTAGATACTTACTAGCTGTGTGACCCTGGCAAGTCACTTAACTTGTTTCTCTTAGTTTCTTCTTCTGTAAAATGAGCTAGAGAAGGAAATGGCAAATCATTCCAGTGTCTTTGCCAAGAAAACCCTAAATGGGTTCACAAAGAGTCAGACAGAATGAGACAAGTTTCAAAGACAGCAAAATAGTTAGCAAGGACTTCTCTGAGCTTCCATTTTCTACAAAACAATTATAGCATCTTTTTTGCAATTTTCTAAGGAATCCTATGACAAATTCCTATTTTAAATCCCTCCTCCACATATGTGTATAAATATATACATTTATATATTTAGCACACACATGCATTTCTGAGTATACAATATGTACATATATATGATGATATGTATATACTTACTTCCATTAGTCTCTGAATCTGGACTCCATCTGATGGTATGAAAGCAAATGATTTAAGCCTTTAGTTTTCTTTTTTCTTTTTTTATACAGATCTGAGTGGGTGGTAGTGTGCAACGATCAGTCCCTCTTTGTACAAAGTAATGCACAGGTTTGTCTTCTTCCTCATTCAGATTTCACCAACATTCTTACCTTTTCGACTATTTAGTCATTTTTGAGATCTTGATTCAGGAAACTATTTGAGGACATCATACGGCTCCATCTGAATGAGTTGAAAATGAGTTTTTGTGACTTCTGCCCTCAATCATTTGATTTAAGACCTTAATAATTTAATGTTATAGTTAACATTTAAAGAGATTTCATTTCTTCACTTTGTTCTCATTAAGCACACATGATTTGCCTTTAACAAGCTTATCACAAAATGATATTTCCATGCTTTTTCTATTTTTTTCTGAAAGAACAAAACTGTTTGCTTTGAAGAAATTGTTACTCCAGTTGCCTACGATGCAGCAACTGGAAAATAGAATTTTTTTCCTATCCTTTTTGAATAGAATTGTGACTTATTCTTAGTTAATCTGCTACTTAACTAGATTATAGGGAACTGGGATTATAAAATAAGAAATACCTGTACTGTACTTACAGGCTTTAAAAAAATCTATGTGACACCTTCACCAAGTCTTATCTCCTTTCTTGCTATGCAATCCCTATCAATAGAGAGCCAAAGGACTCTATAGGACTAAGAACTCTACTATGTGTTTTTGCCTATTTCTTGGGCAGCCATGGCAAAATAATAGTGATGATTAAAGATTACAAAATATCTCACTTTCCAATGAATAGTTTTCTGGGACTTAGCTAGGCTGGTCCTTAGGCAGTAGAAATATAGTCTGCGGTCCTCTATATTAGAAGCTTTCCTAGCTTGGAGAAGCCTGACATAATTTTTGATTCTGTGGCACAACCTTTGAGAATTTTGGGCTCTTAAGGCATTTGAATAAGACTTTAATGGAAGGTTGCAGGAAGCTAATAAAGACTTTCCTGATTCCCTGCCTTTAAGATAGTAAGGATCTTTCTCTTCATATGTCAGTTTCTCTTGCAATATTCCATCACACTTAGCCTACATGTAATATTTTATATTACGGTCATCTGTATTTGTGTCTTATCCTTCTCCATGAGGGTAGGCATCCTGAAATCTTTGAACTTTCTGACTCTCCCAGTACTAATAGTTGTTGAGTAGTTCAGTCATGCCCCACTGTACATGGCCCCAGTGGACTTTTGCCTTGTGCTAGACTGGTTTGCCAATTCCTTTTCTAGTGTATCCCCATTTTACAGGTGAGGAACTAAGGCAAATAGGGGTTGTGACTTGCCCAAGGGTCATAGAGCTAGTAAGTATCTGAGGCTGGATTTGAATTTACGTCTTCCTGTTCTATCCAATGCACAACCTACCTGCCCCTAAGCGGCAGTAGAGTGCTCTATAAAATAGTAGGCCATTAATGTTCATTGAATAAATGAAAAACATTTAATATGCCTTATTGACTTCTGAATAGGTATCAGTACATATTGGATAATTATATCTGATATTTATATTGCATTTTAAAACTTTCAAAATACTCTACATACATTATCTAAATTGAACAGTCCCAAAACCCCATAAATATAATAGATATTATATATATTATTATGTTCATTTTATAAATAGGAAACTAAGGCTCTGAGAGTTTAAGTAGTTTGTCCATGATCACACAGCTAGAAAGTGTTAAAGATGGAAATTGAACCTTGGTCTTCCTGAGTCCAAGTCTCTGCCTCCAATGACAACCATTATGACATCTCTAAGTTACAAATAATCCTTCTCATTATCAGGGATAAATGAAGCTATGTCAGTCAGAGTTCCACTATTTTGTAAGTCATGGGACACTTCCATTGATTCTTGACTCTGGAGATCTTCTTCCTTGCAATGTGCTAAGTGGCATGGTTTTTAATTTAATATTATTATAAAATTATCTCATTTATAAGAATTACAAAATATCTCTGAGTTAAAATTTAAAATCACTGAATAGGCAGAACCAAAATGGCAGAGTAGAAGGACAGATCTGTAAAAACTCTCCTATAACCCATAAAATATCTATAAAAAATGACTAAACAAATTCTAGAGCAGCAGAAGATACAAAATGACAGAGTGAAAAAGATTTCTACCCCTAGACAGCCTGGAAGGCTGACAGGAAAGGTCTGTCACACCAACCTCAGAGCAGAGCGCAGCTCAGCCTTGCTTGCCCAGCACCACAGGGACAGGACCAGAGCAGGCTTCAGGGGGTGGAATCCCTGGCAGAAGCTTCAGTTCCCAGATTGCTCAACCCACAAATGCCAAAGACAGTTTCAAAGGTCAATGAGAAACCTCTGTCACCTGAGTAAGAAGGGAACTCAATCTGGCCCCCCTGGCAGCACCCTCTGCAGCAGCAGCATCAATTTTTGGAGCCCTTCATCTGAAGACTTGGAGGGAATTGAGCAGCTGATCTGGATCCCAGCCCCAAGTGGTGACCTTGGGATTAGGAGGAGTGCTGGTTGGCATGGTGGAGCTGGAGGCAGTTGTGAAGAGGGAACCTTACTTGCAGATCCTGGGTTGTTCTCAGACCAGTGCACAGGCTAGGAGAGGAATAAACTCCTTTCTCTTGATTTTGCCACCTTGGAGGAACTGAGAACTTATAGATCCCTAGAGTATACCCTCTTCTTGACAAATGACTCAAAAATCACGTAACTGGCTGGGCATCTGCCCAAAAAAGAGGGGGAAAAAAGACTATAGAAGGCTACTTTCCTGGTGAACAGGTATTTTATTCTATCCTTTCAGATGAGGTAGAACAATGCATACTATTAGAGGAAGACACAAAAGTCAAGACTTCTGCATCCAAAACCTCCAAAATAAATATGCAATAGTCTCACGCCACAGAAGAGCTCAAAAAGGATTTTGAAAATCAAGTAAGAGAAGTGGAGGAAAAAATGGGAAGAGAAATGAGAGTGATGCAAGAAAATCATGAAAAATGAGTCAACAGCTTGATAAAGGAGATGCAAAAAAATGCTGAAGAAAATAACACCATTAAAAGTGGACTAACTCAAATGGTAAAAGATGCCCAAAAAGCCATTGAGGAGAAGAATGCTTTAAAAAGCAGAATTGCCCAAATAGAAAAGGAAGTTCAAAATCTCAGTGAAGAAAATAGTTCTTTAAAAATTAAAATGGAGCAGATGGAAGCTAATGGCTTTATGAGAAACCAAGAAATTACAAAACAAAGCCAAAAGGATCAAAACATTGAAGACAATGTGAAATATCTCATTGGAAAAACAACTGACCTGAAAATAGGACCAGGAGAGACAGTTTAAAAATTATGGGACTACCTGAAAGTCATGATCAAGAAAAGAGCCTAGATATCATCTTTCATGAAATTATCAAGGAAAATTGCCCTGATATTCTAGAACCAGAGGGTAAAATAAATATTGAAAGAATCTGCTGATCACCTCCTGAAAAAATCCCCAGAGAAAAACTCCCAGGAATATTATAGCTAAATTCCAGAGTTCTCAGGTCAAGGAGAAAATATTACAAGCAGCTAGAAAGAAACAATTCGAGTATTGTAGAAATACAATCAAGATAACACAAGATCTATCAGCTTCATACATTAAGGAATCAAGGGCTTAGAATATGATATTCCAGAAGTCAAAGGAATTAGGACTAAAACCAAGACCCATCTACCCAGGAAAACTGAGTATAATACTTCAGGGGGAAAAATGGTTATTCAATGATACAGAGAACTTTCAAGCATTCTTGATGAAAAGACCAGAACTGAATGGAAATTTGACTTTCAAACACAAGTCAAGAGAAATATGAAAAGGTAAACAGGAAAGAGAAATCCTAAGGGACTTACTAAAGTTGAACTGTTTACATTCCTACATGGAAATATCATATTTGTAACTCTTGAAACTTTTCTCAGTATTTGGGTAGTTAGAAGGATTACACACACACACACACACACACACACACACACACACATATAGACAGAGAACACAGGGTGATTTGAATAGGAAGGGATGATATCTAAAAAAATTAAACTATGGAGTGAAAGAGGAATATATTGGGAGGGGAAAGGGAGAAATGGAATGGGGCAAACTATCTCTCATAAAAGAGGCAATAAAAAGTTTTTTCAGTGGAGGGGAAAAGGGGAAGGTGAGAGGGAAAAAGTGAAACTTACCCCCATCATATTTGGTTTAAGGAGGGAATAACATGCACACTCAATTTGGTATGAAAATATATTTTGCCCTACAGGAAAGTAGGGGAGAAGGGGATAAGTGGTGTGGGGGATATGATGGAAGGGAGGGCAAATGGGAGGAGGAAGTAATTAGAAGTAAATACTTTTGGGGAGGGAAAAGGTCAAAAGAAAAAAATAGAATTAATGGGGGGCAGGATAGGATGGAGGGAAATATAGTTAATCTTACACAACATGACTATTATGGAAGTCTTTTGCAAAGTCACACATATATAGCCTATATTGAATTGCCTGTCTTCTCAGTGGGGATGTGTGGGGTGGGAGGAAGGGAGAGAGGTTGGAATTCAAAGTTTTAGGAATGAATATTGAGAATTGTTTTTGCATACAACTGGAAAATAAGAAATACAAGTAATGGGGTATAGAATTCTATCTTGACCTACAAGAAAAGAGAGAAGATGGGATAAGGGAAGAGAGGCAAATTAGGAGAAGGGATAATCAGAATGCATGGTGTTTAAGGGCGGGGGAGGGGAGAAATGGGGAGAAAATTTGGAACTTAAAATTTTGTGGAAATGAATGTTGAAAACTAAAAATAAACAAATATTAAAAAATAAAATCACTGAATAATAGATTAGAACTTGAAAGAACCTGTCTCTTTCCTTAACAACAGTTTTGGGACTAGAGAGGATTTTATTTTATTGAGGCAGCTTGGCATAATGGATATCACCTTTGACTTCGAGTCACTCACATGACACACTCAGTTCTGTCAAGTTCTTCATTATTCCTCCTGGTCAGCATGTGACACCTAACACCTTCATACCAGAACAGTTCACTGAAATAACCAAAGGTGGTAGTTTTTGAAGTGTGCAGCAGGTAGGTTTTTATTCATATGATCCTGTCTAGTCTCCCATCCCTAATGTCCTAAGCAAGGAGATGTTAAGTACTGGTTGATACAAGAGACTCAACTGAAACAAATATGGAGTACAGATACGACCTAAGGAAATTTCCAGAAAGGGACAGGAAGAGAAGAGTGTACTCATGGTCCAGGTCAGAGGCAGGCAGCTAAAACCGAGTCTCATGAGTCTCAAAAACACCCACGAAAACTAAGTATTATTGAACTATTACAGGACATTAGCTTCTAGTGCAACTCTTTTAGGTACAGATGAAAAACTTAAATTTTAAAGAGTGAAACTGATATTCCCAAAATAATATAGGTTACAAATATCAAAGCTTCTGAAAATTGGGATTAAGGAACACACAAACAAGGGCAATGCTTCTGGGATATAAATATAGCATTTACAAACAGAAAGAGATGCTGGTCATCTACCCTATAGGCTTAAATGTAAAACTTTCTCACTGCCAAGGAACTCTGCTAAGTAATATTTGGAGAGTAACAGAAGACTTACAAGACTGATCCATCCCTGCCTCTCACACTGGAAACAGAAGCTTCTCTACAGGGAACAAGTGGGTTGCTATGAACACATCAGGCTCCCTCTGTCCCATTTTAGGGTCTAACCAACCTTGCTTCATAGATGTTGAAACTATGAAATATAAAATACCCAAATTGAAATAAAAAAGAAATAGAAAATTTAAACAACTGAATTTGACAGGAAGAGATTAAACAAGTCATAAATGAACTTCAAAAAAATTAAAAAACTCCATGACCAGATGGGTTCACAAATGAATTCTATTAAACATTCAAAGAATAATTAATTCCACAGTTTGCAAAAATAACAAAAGAGGGGATTCTACTAATTTTTTCTATGACAAAAATATAATATTTATCCATTAACCAGGAAGAATTAAAACAGAAAAAGAAATCTATGGACCAATATCCCTAATGAGTAGTGATACAAAAAAATTTGTTTATACAACATGGCCAGCTTGGACTAATGCTAGCAATGTAGGGGTGGTTTCATATTAGGAAAACTATAAACTTAATTATATTAATTTAAAAAATCAATAAAATTATATGATTATGTCAATGGAAGTAGAAAAAAGCTTTTGATACATTACAATATACTTATTAAAAGCATTAACAAAAATAGGAATAAACTGACCTTTCCTTATGGTGATAAATAATGTATATTTAAAACTAAGAACTAACATTATATGTAACCAATAAACTGGAATACTTTCCAAGAAAATGAGGGATGAAAAAAGGATATCCATTGTCACCAGTTCTATTTGATTTAGTGCTAGAAATGTTGGCTATATCAGTAAAATTAGAAAAAAGAAACTGAGGAAATTACCATAGGTAAAAAAGATACAAAAATAGCACATTTTGCAGATGATACAATGGTATACTTAAAGACCTTTAAAGATTCAATTCAAAATTGATTGAAAAAATAACTTCAGCAAACTGGCAGAAAATGAAATAAATCCACATAAAGCATCATTATTTATATATAATATACTTGAAACCTAGGAGGAAGGGATAGAAAAATTATATTTAAAATTATAACAGAATATATTAAATACTTGAGGCACCTGCTTTCCAAAGATATATACAATACCTATGTAAATACAGCTATAAACCATTGTTTACAGAAATACAGATCTAAATAAATGGGGAAATATTAATTGCTCCTGAGTAGAGCAAGTCAGTAGAGTACAAATGACAACACTACCTGAATTAGTTCACTCATTCAATATCTTATCATTCAAATTACCAAAGGATTTCTTTATAGAGCTAGAAATAAAATTCATTTGGCAGCCAAAAATTTAAGAATCTTACATAGAATAATAAAAGGAATGGAACAAAAAGGTCTGGCAGTGCCAGATATCAAAGTATACTACCAAACAGTAATTCTAAAAACAATTTGTTACTAACAATATAATACAGAGATTGATTAGTAGAACATATTAACTATATAGTGTACAGAAATAAATCTTATCTAGTACCTAGTAAATAGCAAACACAATTACCCTGCTTCTGTTTCTTCTGGATCTTCTCATTAAATATTTTTACGATAATAAGTGAATTGATTATTAATTGATTAAATGAAACTGAGACTCTAATTACTGGTGATTAATATTAAGGAGAACACACAGGATAGGGGTTCAAGTCGATAGCATTAAAGACACCTCTGACCCCTACAGGGGTACTTCTAGAACCATAAGGATTCAGCTTTTCTCGAGGATCTGACTCATCAGTGGGAGTGGGAGTTTGGATGAAGATTCTCCAAGTTTACATGGTCTATGTAAGCCTCAGAAGTGGATTTGAACCCAGGTTGTCTGATACTAGAACTATGACTTTTCCGCTATACCATATAACTTCCAACTGTGATATGCCATCATAAAAACAATAAAAGAAGTACATAAAATACTAAGTTATCTTATAATAACACAGAAAAATATAAGGTATCAAAGACTTGACTTGTGGGACTTTCAATCGATGAAGAGGGAATTGCAATGGGATAAGTTGTATACATTTTTTTTTTCATTTTTTTTTTGAATATTTTTCATTTTTTCATTTGAATATTGTTCATTTTTTAAAAATGGTTGAATCCCTCTACAAGAAGCCCTGTTTTCCCTGACGTCCTTGACAGAATCCTTTACACAAATGTTTCCAATTTCATCAGACAACAGTAATTACTATCTTCTCTACCAGGTTTTAAAGGTCTGGAAAGTGGCTTGCTAAGTAAGTATACCTATCAGGTATGTAATTCTTCAACCTTTCCTCTGTGTTGTCCAAACCCTTTAAATGTCAGGTAGAAACTGATTCGGTGTCTGATAGTAAAGCTGCATTTATTTTGGTAAAGTGCTAATAGCAAAGGGGTTGTTTCTAAACCTTTTTATCAGCTGAGGCAGCACATTTGAATCTCCTCAGCTTTTAAGACATACCTACTATTTGAAAAGCAAAAAACCACAATCTGTATGAAAGTATCTGAAGGTCAGATCAGTTTCTGTCAATCTTTTTTTGTACTACAAAGAGAGCAACAGATTTTTAATGAGGGCTACAAGAATGAATCAAAAGTTACAACAGGCTACTTTCCTTTTGGAAAAAATTATTAAAATACCTTTTTGGCATTCATGCACATATCTCCTACAGTTATTTTCTTTCTGGACTGGTAAAAACCAGTGCTGAATGTTTGTTGTTATATATAGCCTATACCTACCCTGTGCCCATGTATTCCTTGTGCTTTCCAATTCCACCTCAGAAATTTCTTCCCCAAAATCCCATCAAGGAGCACAAAAAACAATAATGAAATTATTCTTTACAACAAAGGTGTCAAACACACAACCCATGAGCCCCTTAGAACTTATAATGCTCTGAATGTGTCCTGAACCAGAGTAAAATGTAGTTCCTATCTGATTTAATGTGTAGATGTATTTTTAAAAAATACAAACATGTGGTTATCTAAGTCAATCTGTGACCTTCGATTGTCCTAATGTACAGATTAGGAAACCATATTTCCGTCTGAATTTGACCCAATCTGATTTTGCAATCTTTTCAGTACAGTTGGCACCTTGCTGGTATTTATGCAATTAAGGAAGAGAGGTCAACACTAAGGCCAAGTTTGGTGAAGAGTTCTCAGATCAACCATAAATCAGCAAATATTTATTAAGCACTTTCTATGTGCCAGACACAGTGTTAGCCACTGTAGATACAATCATAATGAATGAAATAATTCCTATAATCAAGGTGCTAATATTGTATGGGGGAGATAAGTATATGCATAAATAATAACCATCTAAAATATAAAATAAGATAAATATATAAATACTTGATATTTACAATATTGATGTTTATTATTAGTTATTCAATAATAAATATTAATATTAGATAAATGAAATACACATTTTAAAATATAAAATAATAAATATAAAGCAGTTGAATGTAAAATCATTTGAGAAGGAGTTGAAGAAAAAAGGAAAGATTTCAAGTAGAAGATGGTGCTTGAGCTGCATCTAGAAGGAAGAGAAGGATTTATTGACTGACTGAAGAAGGAGAAAAGACTTAGGAAGGGCAAGTTAGAAATCCAGCAAAGTTTAGTGGAAGAAGCAAATGAATTTGCAGTCAGATGACCAAGGTTCTCCCACTTATTACCAGTGTGGCATCAAGAAAGACAACCTTTCTGAACCTCTGTGTCCTCAGCTGTAAAAGAGGAACTGGACTAAATATTCTCAAAGCTACTTTTTAATTCAAAATTCTATGAACAATCTTCAAGTAGTTGAAGAACTTACGCGTGGAAGAGAGATTAGGCTTGTTCTGCCTAGTCCTGGAAGATAGAACTAGGAGGGAGAGCTGAGAGAAGGGCAAATTTAGTTTTATAAAAGAGAAATTTCCTGATTAAAAAAAAGGTGGAATGGACTGTGGTGAGTTTTCAATCAATGGATATGTTCAAGTGGAGACTTTAGGAATTATTGAATGAATGGATGAAAAAAGCATTGGGGTAAAACCACAGTAAAAATGCTTGGATTTGGGAGAAGTATCTTGCACAATAAGATTCAATATCATAGGATATCAGAATATATGGAAGGGAATAAGGTACAAGAAAACACAAAAAAAAATGGAGGAAGATGCCAGCTTAAGAAGGGGTTTCAATACCAAACAGAAGATTTTATATTTGGTCCTGGAGGTGATGGGAAACCACTGGAGTTTATTTAAAGGGGTGAGGAAGTTATCTTCAGACTTGTACTTTAAGAAGATCATGACAGCTGAGTCAAGGATGGATTGGAGTAGGCAGAGACATGAGGCAGAGAGATCAACCTGCAGGCTTTTGCAGTATTCCAGGTATGTAAGTGATGAGAGCTTGTACCAAGGATGTATCAGTATCAGAGAAAAGAGAATGAATCTTCTGATTGTTTTTCCCACTCTATCATATTCCCTGGAATTTTCTCCTTTATCTGTCGCTCCTAACTTCCCTAGATAATTTTAAGACATATAAAAATTTTACCTTCTGCAAGATGAATTCCCTTGTCACTCTTAAGTACCTTCCCTCTGAGATTATTTCCAATTATTTTATACATATATACATATGTATGTATGTATATGTATGTATATTTATATATACACTATGCATAGTTATTTGTGTGTTCTCTTCCTCATTAGAATGTCAGTTCTGTTTCTGTCTTTTAACCCACAGTGCTTAACATAGTATTTGTCACTGTGCTAGTTGGTGCATATTAACATTTCAACATACTAAGTCTAAGAGTCTAATACCAATGACAAATTGCCTAGTCCAAGAACCTATACATGGGTTGTAATTTTTACTGATGAAGGGCATAGGCAAATAAAAGAGACCATAGTCAATCAGCCAACATTTATTAAGTGCCTCCTATTTGCCAGGAATTTTGCTAGGCTCTGGGGATACAAGAAAAAAAGAATAAAGCAACCCCTGTTCACAAAATGCTTAGAAATAAAAGGTCAGTTTAAGCTCTGAGGTTCCTTATCCCAGTTCTCACTCTCACGCACGAGTCCCCAAAGCCTGGTTAGGTATATCTCCCCATGAGGATTCTCAAGGTACCTGTGAGGGACAACGGGCTACCTTTGTCTAATGACCATTGGCTTGCTTCCACCTTTGGGAGAAAGGGAAGACAATAAGCATTTGTATAGTACCTGCAATGTTCCAGGAACTGTGTTAAGTGCCTTTTTTTAAACAAATATTATTTTAATTGATACTTACAGCAAACCTACAAGGTAAGTACCATTATCAGTCAAAAACTGATTGAGTCCACCAGCATTAAGTAGCTTTTAGGAAGGGATATTTACTAAGGTGCTGTAATATGAACAATTGATATAAAATATCCTCCCAAATGCCTATGATATCCTTGCCCACAAGTAAATGTAGAGTCTGGGGGATGCAGACTTTTCCAGTAGGTGATCTGAGGACACCAATGCAAAGACTGAAAGTCTCAAATCCTTCAGGCCTTTCAAAGTTCACATTGACCAAAGTTGGGGTATGGAGAGATCAGTCAGAGACCTGACCTTAGTTTCTCTCTCCTCTACTTTCTCCCATTCACCCAAGAAGTTTTTTTTTTTTTTTTCCACAGAGATTTCAGTTAGAACTTCAGGTTCTTTCAGTTTTTGGAATTTTCCCAATTCAACCAACTGGATGATTTTTATACAGCATATACAGGGTGAAATGAAATCTTCCAACCAATTGGAACAGACCTCTTATCTGAGGTCATTTCACTTGATCAAATAGCTTTCAAAGATCTTTCTCATTTTTTCCAGTGCTTGTGCTTGAAATTAATTGATTGGACAACTTATCACTTCAAATAAGGGTGGGATTATATAAATCAATCACTCCAATCTTAGAAAAATACTCCTTTTGACTTATATTAAGTATCTTAAGTCACTCTTCTTACTCAAAGTCTAGATTTAATACTAGTAAAAGCACACATTTTACCAAACTAGAACTTTGTATAGCACTGGAAATTATGGTATTTCAGTAGAAGAGTGGTGATGCCAAAGACTAGGTTTCCTAGCAGAAAACTACCAGAACTTCAGGGAAACTCAAGTGAAAACTTTACAAGAGGAGAAAAAAATTTCTATCCAACCAGTACCTACGGGTCACCTCTTTCTACATGAGTTCTCTTACCCTGACTTTACTTTCCTCTAGACTCTATATGTATTTCTTAGAAAGTATGTCCTAGAAATTGGGGAAATGTTATATTTTGAACCTTGATGTACTTCCTTTAGTAAATATACCTTTGTTAAAGCTAATTGATACTAATTGGCTAAATGATATTTAGTAGATATTATCTAGTTAAATGAAACCATGGAAATACTAGATGAGGACTTGTGGGCAATAGTACTAGAGTCCTGACTGTCCTGTTCCAAAATCTTCAGGATCACTCCTAGACTCCTGAGGGGAAAAGTGGTTAATTACCCTATAAGGACACTACCTCTTAGTTCCAGTTAAAGTAGGGAAGTAGTCCTGGAGGGGGTGCTACAGCTTGCTTTGCAGAAAAACTTTTTTTTCTTAAGATCAGCAGCAGCAGCCAATATAGTATTTATGTAGCACTTTAAGAATTACTAAGCATTATGTATATGTGTGTATATATGTGTATGTGTGTATGCACACATATATATGCATACACACGTGTGTGTGCATGTGTGTATGTATGTATCATCCTATTTGATCCTATGATCAGCCTTGAGGGTCAGGGAGGATTCTCATCTCCATTTCCCAGATGGAGAAATAGCAACTTTCCTAAGGTCACACATTCAATAAGCTTCCCAAAAAAGAACAAGAGGTTTCTATAATTATTTTAGACTAATTCATATTAATTTGTTTCTTTCAGCAAATTCCTATCTTTATTAATAACTTTTCAGGTCAACAGGTATTTATTAAGGACTGCTCTGTGCCAGGTCCTGAACTGGATTTGGAATACAAAGAAATGCAAAAATAGTCCTTGATCTCAAGGAACTCACAATCTAACCTGCAAACAATTATTTATAAAGAAGATATGTACAGGATAAAATGGATATGATCTCAGAGTGAAGGTATTAACATTAAGGGGACTGAAAAAGGCTTCTTACTGGAAGTGAGGTTATTTTTTTTTTTATTCATAACAATTTGCTTTTACACACAGCAAATTTTTCATGTGTAACTAAATAGTCATACTGTTTTTTCATTCCGACAAAGGCTCAAGGCCAGAGAAGATGCATAATGGTTTCTTCACCATCCCTGTTTAACTTGTAAGGTTCAATAGCTAGTATTGTTCTTATTTTTAATACAAAACTTTGTAAATAAGTGGTTGCTCTTATTTAATGAAATAATTATTTTCAGACTCTGAGATCCATACCATCAAATGATGATAGGAAAAACAAGGAATTAAAAATGCTATGTATCACTCTGAATAAGTCACTAGAATTTTACAAATGTATCAAAAAACTAGGCCCCTTATGGTTCATATGAGGAAATGGAACTTAATATAAATCTGTTTTCCACTATCTCTGAAAAGAGGGGTTGCTGAGCAAATTAATAGCATAAACAATCCAGCGAGGGGTTATTTAGCTTAACAGCATCAACTGTTTTCAAGCATTTATAAAAGCCACTTTACCAATACTCTATTTGCATATCCTTTACAGATTTTAAATGGTCCTCATCTATTGATTGGATCCAGGCTTTTTCTGCTTAGTAACAAGCCATTAGCTATCAGTTTGTTTAAGGTGTGTTTGAAAATAATTAAACAGAATTTCTTTAAAAACACAATGAATATAATCCTTCAGGGTATGTATGGATATTTAATGAAATAGAGAACTCTCAAGCATTCCTTATGAAAAGATCAGAGCTGAATAGAAAATTTGACATTAAAATACAAAACAAGAGAAATACAAAAAAAAAAAATAAGCCTGAAAAAGTAATCAAAGAGACTCAATAGAGTTAAACTGTTTACATAAGAAGTTTATCATTATTAGGGCTATTAGAAGCAGTATACATAGTTCAGAGGACAGGAGTGGGTGTTGATTATATTGGTATGATCTCAAAAAAAATGAAAGGATGAGAAAAGGGGATACATTGGGAGAAGGGGGAAGGGAGAGGTTGAATAGGGAAAGTTTTCTTACATAAAAGAAGCTTGTGAGGAAGAGATTTTATGGTGGAAGGGAAATGTGGGAGAGCAGGCAATGCTCAAACCTCGCTCTCATAGGAATTGGTTCAAAGAAGGAAGAATTTATATTCACACTCAGCTGCGCATAAAAACCTATTTTACTCAGTGGGGAAATGTGTCTTCATCCTTCATTGCTGAAGAAGACCATGACATCAGAGAAATGATGACATGACTTGTACTTGGCTTTGTTTTGAGTGAGGGAGGGCTGTGCAGGTCACCAGCCTCACTTCTCCTCCAGAGTCATCTGAGTCCAGTGACCAGATATTCATCAGGGTGACTGGAGATGACCCAGGATAAGGCAATTGGGGTTAAGTGACTTGCCCAAGGTCACACAGCTAGTGAACGTCAAGTGTCTGAGGCAAGATTTGAACTCAGGTCCTCCTGACTCCTGCACTGGTGCTCTATCCACTGCACCACCTAGCTGCCCTTCTGGGGAAATAAGAGGAAAAGGGAAGAAGAGAAATGTTGGGGGCAGGGAAGGGAGGTGATAAAAGACAGGACAGATTAAGGGAGGCAGTGGTCAGAAGCAAAATAGACTTTTGAGGGGAGCCAGACTAAAAAAAGAGAAGGATAAACAGAAGAAAATAGGATGGAAGGAAATACACAGTAATCATAACTGTGCATGTGAATGCAGTGAGTTCATCCATTAAATGGAAGTGCATTGCAGAATGAATCAGAAACCAGAATTCAACATTATGTTTTTTAGAAGAGATACACTTGAAACAGAAAGACACGTACAGAGTTAAAATACAGAGCTGGAACAGAATCTATTAAGTTCCAGTTAAAGTAAAAAAGGTAGGGGTAGTGATCATGATCTCATACAAAATGAAAGCAAAAATAGATATAATTTTAGAAAAAATAATCAGGGAAACTATATTTTGCTAAAATATACCATAGACAATGGAGTAATAATAAAAAAATTACAGCAAAATTCTCTGATAAAAGCCTCATTTTTCAAATACAGAGGGAACTGAGTCAAGCTTATAAAAGTAAGATCCATTGACCAATTGATAAATGGTCAAAAGATGTGAACAAACAATTTGCAGAAAAAGAAATAAAAGCTGTTTATAATAACATGAAAAAGTGACCCAAGTCACTAACAATTAGGGAAATGAACATTAAATCAGCTCTAAGGTACCATCTCACACCCATCAGAAATGACAAATGCTGAAGGGGATGAAGGAAAGCTGAAATAAACCGTTCATGGAGTTGTGAACTACTCCAATCATTTTTCAGAACAATTGGAGCTATGCCCAAAGTGGGGCAAAACTGTTCATATGCTTTGATCCAGTAATACCATTACTAGGTTTGGATCCCAAAGAGGTCAAAAAAAAAGAGGAAAAGGACCTATATGTATAAAAATATCTATAGTAACTTTTGTGGGAGTAAAGAATTGGAAATTGAGGGGATGCTCATCAGTTGGGAGATGACTGGACAAGCTGTGATGGTGATGAAATATTACTGTGCTATAAGAAATGACAAGGGGGTGGTTTCAGAAAAAAAAAAAAAAAAACCAAAACCAAAAAAAAACCAAACATGGCAAGAACTATATAAATTGGTACAAAGTGAAGTGAGAACAAGATCATTGTGCATAGTAGCAGCAATGTTGTAATGAAGATCAATTGTGAAAGACTTGGCTACTCTGATCAATACAATGATCTAAGACAATTCCAAATGACATGATGAAAAAATCACCTCCAAAGGTCCACCTCCAAAGAAAGAACTTATGAACTCTGAGTGTAAATGGAAACTCTATTTTTTACTTTTTTTGCTTTTTTTAATAATATAGCTAATATGAAATCTTCGTGATTTCACATGTATAATTAATTGATATGTTAATGGATGGGGGATTTTGGAATTCAAAATTTAAAAAGGAAATATAAATAAATAATTTTTAAAAATAGAAACAAAAAAGACATCATATAATGTGATAAAGCAATCAACAAGGATTTATTAAGTGTTTTCTATGTGCTAGACACTGATGATACAAATACAAGGCTGACACAATCCTTGACCTCAAGGAACTATTTGAGGTAAAATAAAGTGCTTCACTATTTTAGGACTTTGGTAGTATTACAGGTGAAATCACAAACCAGTCCATGTTGGAAACATAATACAGGGCTAAATATGTGGCATTGGCAAATGACTCATACTATTTCAGGCTTTTGAGTGCTGTTTTACTGATCTTTAAAGGAAAATCTGGAAAGATTTGGCCCATGTTGCTTATCTACTGTTTCTATTGACAACCTAATAGCTTCTTTCCTGCCTATACCCCACCACCACTTTGACACTAAGGTAGATCAAAAATTAATTTCTTTACAAATGTCATCTACCATAAATTCTTTCTAAGAAGTAATCAATGAATTAATGAATGAAAAAAAGCATTTATTAAGCATTTTCTAGATGCCAGTTAGTGTACGAAGACTTGAAAGAAGGAAGACGTGGTCAAGCCTGTACTTTAGGAAATTACTTTCCATTGGAGGATGTATTGAGTGGAAAATGAGTTGAGGCAAGCAGTGCCTCCATCAGACTATTAGAATAATTGAGGCATAAAGCCATGCAGATTTGCAGTAGAGTGGTGGCAATGTCAGAGGAGAGAAGGGGGAATATTTCAGAGATATTGAGAAGTTGAAATTGACAAGACTTGGCAAGACATTGAATGAGAAGGGTATGAGATAGTCAGAAGTCAAGAATGACAACTGAACTGCCACCTAGGTTGCAAACCAGAAAATTCAGGAGTAGGAAGTGAAAAGGGAGAACATGCCAGGTGTGAGGGATTACCAGTGAAAATTCATGGGGTCAAGAGATAAAGTGCCTTGTTCAAGGAATTGCAAGGAGGACATTGTTACTATCTCAGAGTACACAGAAGAAAGCATATGAATATTGTAAAAATGAGAAAGGGCCAGGTAGTGAAAGACTTTATAAACAGAGAATTTTATATTTTATCCTGGAGTTAACATGGAGTCACTGGAGTTTATTAAATGAGGGTAGGGAGTGGGGAATGACAGCTGTGTGTGCTATTATTGATATTTGATTAAGTTTTTATGCCAATGTATGGTTGTATTTAGCAGTTCTTTTATATATAAAGGAAAGATATAGCTGTCCCATTTTTGATTTATGTTGTACATTGAGTACCTACCTACTCCTTTTTTAGGGGATTCTAAACATGAGCCAAACCTAACCTTTAAATAATTTTCCCTGGGCATCTGGTGTAGGGTTATAAAAGGGCCAAAGATTATAGAAAAAAAGAGTATAACCTCTTGCTTTACAGACTAGTTTCCCACAGGACTGAACCCAGGCTTCACTTGAGTAAGTCTAGATTTGAGGAAGCCCTATTAGTGGGGAGGAAGAGGATACAACCCAGACCTCTGTTCCCAGTAGTAGCTTCTGTTGCACAGATAGGTTGAACAGTGGAGAAACTTGGGGCAGGTTCAATAACTAAAAATCTGTTGTAATAATCCAAGTAAAAAGTGATTAAGGCCTGAAAAGTAACAAAGAGAATGGAAGGGACATGAGAGATATTGTTGCATAAAAGTGACAATTTGGCAACTGGGTGAAAGGCTATCTATACACACACATAATATATACATAAACACATATGTATATATATGTACATATATATATATGTGTGTATATAAAGATACACACACACACACACACAGACTCTTCTCTATCCCAAAGCCCTTTGTAGTTGCAACTAATGATAGCCTTAAAGAGCCAGGAGCAAAAACTTGTTGCAGTTACATATATTCTTAGTCATTTGGGCCTGAATGATAATAGCTTTATGCAATGGCAGATCCTCTCAACCAGAGCCTCTATGAAGAGAATGGAGATAAATGTTGTCTGCTGGACATCTCTATCCAGATGATCTATAGATATCTGAAACCGAAGTAAAAAACTGAATTCATTTCCCTTCATAGGAGTATAGATTTAGAGTTAGAAGATACAATTCTAGAGATCTGGGACCTCCAGATTACAAATGAGAAAACAGAGGCCCAGACATACCTGAAGAGAGACTTCACAAAACCTGAATTTGAGCCCTGGAATTTTTCCTTCACTTCCAAGGTTCTTTCTGATGCATCATCTTCACATTCATTCAGCAAAAATTCAATAGGCATTTTTCAAAAACTATGTATCAAAACATAGCACTAGGTGCTGAAGAAGGGAGTTAGGAAGAACAGTAAGACAGTCTTTGCTTACTATTTAGAAATAAGAAAGATAAGGTGTTTATAACAATAACTCCAAGTTAGAGCACAAGTTGTTTAATAATAATAACAATAATAGTATAATACTTAGCATTTCTATAGCATTTTAAGATTTGCAGAGTGCTTTCCACATGCCTTTTAGACTCACAACCCTGTGAGGAATATGCTATTATTGTGCCCATTTTATAGATGAAAAACTGAGAAAGTTAAGAGATTAAGTGACTTTCCAGAGTCAAACAGCTTATAAATTCTGGGGTCGGATTTCAACTCAGGTCTTCTGGACTCTGAATCCACAACCTTTGGTGTTGTCCTTGATTAGCCATTCTCATTTACCCATATACAATCTCTTACTCATATCCTTCCTTCCCTTTCTTTCCATTTAATAATCATGATCCTAACTTGAGTTCTCATTCTCTCTCACCTGAACTATTTCATTAACCTCCTAATTGGCTGAGGATCAAATGCTAAGGATCTTCATTTTAAATTTGAAAACATTGTCTGTAGCTAAAAGTAGAACCACAAACTGTGGCACCAAATTGTAGGGAATTATTTTTTTTTTTTACTATTAAATAATATGAACTCAAACCTTTATTGAATCAAATCCATAGCTTCAGATAATTAGAATCTTAAGATTAACCAACAAAGAATGCAGAGACAGAATAAAGAGACAGAAGGAGAAAAGAGAGCAGTGTTACAAAAGCTGAGTAAGGAAAGCATATCAAGAAAAAAGGGGTACTCAGTAGTGTCAAAGTTCAAAGAGAATGAGGCATGAGAAAACTCCATTGAATACAGCAAGGAAGAAGCCATGGTTGACCTTGAAGGGAAGCAACTTCATTAGAGTGATGGGGAAGGAAGCCAAGTTGCTGGAGGATAACAAGTGAGTGGGTGTTGATAACATAAAGAGAGTAAAGTTAGACTATTCTTTCCAGAAGTCTAGCTGTGCCCAGAGAAGAGAGATATGAGAGCTTGAGTGAGTGGCAAGGTCAATGAAAAGTTTTATTCTTGTTTTTTGTCCTTTGTTCTCAAAGAGGACCAGCCATGACTTGCAAACGAAATGGATTTAAGTGAGGGAGGGCTGTGCATTGTCACTAGCCTCTCTTTCTTCTCTAGAACCAACTGGGTCCAGTGGTAAGATACAGATCAAGACAAATGGAGATGTCCCCTGAAATGTTTTATTAGGAGACTACAGGAGTACCTTTCTTAGGAGTGGAAGGAGCTAATGGGAAAGAAATGATTCATGGAGCCAGATACTGGAGGAAATTAGGAAGGGATAAGCTTATGAGGACAAGAGGACAGGTTAGCCTCATGGAAGAGGGGAGCTCACTTCATCCTCTGAAACTGAAGGGAAGAAGAGGAAAATCTGATAACATAGAGGACCTGACTTCTAGAAGGATAGAGATAAAGGAGCTCAACTGAGATGCCCTCTGATCTCTTGGTAAATTTCAAAGAAACCATCTATTGAGGCAGAACAGAGAAGAGGATGCGTTAGGGAGGGAAGCTAAAAGAGAACTAAAAGATGAAACACCTACATGCATATGAACAGCATGATACAGTCAATAGAAGATTAGTAGAATTATTATTGTGTAGCAATAAGGGCTCAGTAGAAATAAAGAATGAATTTGTAGTGGACTCATTCTATAGGATTTTGTAACTTTCTACAGTGGTGTCAGTAGTTTCTAGGAAGGAGTGGGAAAAAGCAGGTGGTGAGGGCAACCAAGGGCTAGGGATCAGCAGAGGAGAAAAGCAAGAAGACAAAAGGGCAAAGGACTTAAGGTTAGAGAACAACATATTGTTGAGTTGTATGACTAGATTGGGGAGAGGAAAGTGAAACTAGAATGATGAACTAGGAGAGCAGTGAGGAAGCAGAGGGTTGGATGTCCTCACAATCAGGAAAAATAGATTCCAGTGGCCATAGAGGGTGGCAGAAGTGGGTGGACAGAATACTGTAAGCAAAGAGGGGAATCCCAGGTTTAAGTTCTTGAAGGTTGTTGGGCTCCACCTAAGGCAAGGTCATACCAGAATTTCCACGGATGGAGAATGATCCTCATCTGGAGCAGGAAAGACAAAGCCCAAGACAGAAAAGGGGAAGAGGACTGCAGAGAATGGACACAATGGGAAGGCCAGACCAAGTTCTGTTCTGGGAATAACTGTAGGGTGCAAATATCCAAGAGAGTATTAGAGTATCGAGCAAATACCACAGAATTGAGACATTCTTCCAGAGTTTAGGAAGCCAAAATTCAGGAGGTGCTCCAGAATTTATGCTTTGTTTGATCTCAAGCTGGTTCTCAGAAGCTTAGATTGTTTTATTCTTGAGGCTTCCATCTGTTGTCCCCATTCTGATGCCCAATGCCTCTTCTTTCCTAGAATTCTCTCCTCTGGGTCTAGACGTTATAGACCTCTAGGTCTAAAAGGTCTCTCTCTCTCTCTCTCTCTCTCTCTCTCTCTCTCTCTCTCTCTCTCTCTCTCTCTCTCTCTCTCTCTCTCTCTCTCTCCCCTTTTCCTTTCCTCAAATCCCTGAAATTCTGGAATTTCAAGAATGTAAAAAAAAAGATATTACCCCATCCATCTCATTCTTTGTTCATGCCTTCTCTGTGGGATTGTGCTATGTGAGGTGTTCTTAGAACTTATTAAAGTTTCCATGCAAAGTAAATATCTGACAGATTGGAATATTTGTCTTTCAGCTAAAATTTCCCCAGAGTAATCCATGTGTATTTTAATCCTGTGTGCTCAATGAATATGCAGTTCTATTTTCAGGAAGAAAATGCATGGGTGAGTTATGAAGCATTATCTGCCATGATGCCCTGTCCTCAAAGTCAAAAGATACCTAGTTCACTAGACACTTTAAATGTTATTGTAAGGGGAAGAAGGTTAGGGTAGTAATTTGGGTGTAGCTTCAAGCAGGCAGGTTAAAAGTCACCATTCCATCACATCCTTCCAGTGTGGTTTAATGAAACTTCAGGGTAATATGCATTGCCTGGCACTGGATACTATTAGTATTATGGGAACTGAAAAGAATTTATTCATGCCAACCCAAATATCAAATGGCTTGAGAGAATTCATGGTAGGTATGCTTGGGGTTACATGGTTTCATGGAAGAGCAATCTAGTTCTTGAGGACAATCAGCTGAGGCTTGTTAATAGTTCAATTCACCTGAACAAGTTATTTTTCCTTTACTCTTCTTCTTTTGTAGCTTTCCAGGGTTGGGATAGCATAGAAGAAACTTGGATTTATCTAGGTACATTATCCAGGTTGCGTAGCTCCAAGCAGCTATAAGGCACAAGTTTGTCGTGCAAACATAGCTCAACCAATCAACAGGTATTTATTAAGCACCTGCTATCTTCTAAGTACCACTGTGCTAGGTTCTGAGAATACAAAGACCAAGTACAATAATCTTTGCTCTCAAGGAGTTTGTATTTAATGGGGGTAAGGATGCATATAAGTAAGACAAAACAAATAGAAGGTAAATATGGAGAGTGCCTCTCCATTTCCATCTGAGTGATACTCATGTTTAGTTCTTTGAAGAAAGTCTTGCTGCCACATGAAAACACTGGTTGTTTTTATAGGAATTTTGGGGTCAAAAAAAGGAACTTTCTAATTTTCTGAAAGGAATACAGCCCACTCTCTTCTATTGGTTCTCTCCTCTTCCTTATCTTATGCCACTTAGATGCCTTCCTCTACTATCTCTTCTCTCAGCCCTAGCTCACATGGAAGAGCCCTATCTCACACTCTTTACCACAGCTAAGCCCTCCACTTGCACAAATGATTCCATTCTAGCCTGTCTCTCCCAACAAATTGTCCCCTCTGCCACTCTACCATTTACCTTCATTCTCTCCCTCTCTATTAGGTCCTTCCCTCCTATCTACAAATGTGCTCATGTCTCCTTTATCCTCAGAAAATTCTCACTCAATCCAACCATCCCCCCAAATTATTGACTTATATGTCTCCTTTCCTACGTGACTAAATTCCATGAAGAGGACATTTGTTTTTTTTTTCTTACCTTCTTCTTAACCCTTTACAATCTAGTTTCCAACATCATCATTCCACCAAAACTGCTCTCTCCAAGTTACTGTTGATCTTTTAATTGTCAAATCCAGTGGTCTTAAATCAGTCCTTATTGTTCTCTCTTTGTTGACTGTCCCCTCTTCCTTGATATTCTTTCTCTCTAGGTTTTCAGAACACAATTCTCTCCTGGTTTTCTTCCTATCTGACCACTCTTCAGTTTCCTTGGCTGGAACCTCATCTAGATTATACCCTTTAACCATAGGTGTCTAGATGGTATTTTGAGCTGGACCCTCTTTTCTTCTCCCTCTATACCATTTTACTTGGTGATGTTATCAGCTCCCATGGATGTAATTACTGTTTCTATGCTGATAATTCCCAGATCTACCTGTCCTGCCCTCACCTTTCTACTAATCTACAATTTTGCATTTCCAACTGCCCATCAGATATCTCAAACTAAAGATCTGGTTAATCTTAAATTTGTGTCCAAAACTGAATTCACTATCGTTTTCCCTAAAAATGTCCTCCCTTCCTAAATTTCCTGCTACTGTTGAGGGCAATACCATTCTTCAAGTCCCCCAGGCTTGAAACTTAGGTGTCATCCATGATTCTACATTATCTTTCCCCCTCCCCCTCCTATGTCCACTCTGTTGCCAAGACCTGTTGATTTCATTTTTACAATACCTCTTGAATATTACCCATTCTCTCCTCTCATATTGTCACCATCCTAGTGCAGGTCCACATCACCTCAAGACTGTCCTTCAGTTAATGCTTCAAAGCTTTTTATAACCTATGCACACACACACACATTCAACCCCCCGCCCCATTTCCAATCTTACACCTTACTCCCTGTCTCAGACTCTTTGATTAAGTGAAACTGGACTCCTTGCTGTTCCATAAACAAGATACTCCATCTCTACGCTCCAGGCATTTTCTTTGGCTGTCTTCTATTCCTGAAATACTTGTACATCTCAGCCTACTAGTTTCCCTGATTTCCTTCAAGTCCCAACTAAAATCCCATCTTCTACAGGAAGCCTTTCCCAATCTCTCGCAATTCTAATGCCTTCCCTCATTTAATGATCTCTTATTTATTCTGTGTATAGCTTGTTTGCATATATCTGTTTGCTTATTGTCTCCCCGTTAGATGGTGAGCTCTTTGAGGACAAAAACTATCCTTTGCCTTTTTTTGCATCTTCAATGCTTAGCAAAGTGCCTAGCACAGAGTAGAAATTTAATAAATGTCTATTGACTTACTAACTGTTCTCTGGGCCCAGTTCATTGTCCATTTGTACCTATGGTCTCAAAAATATATACTGACAGATAAACTCAATAAGATATCCATCCAGATGTATGTTGAATTCTGACCAATAATCATCTTTCATTCAGTTGGTCTTTGTGTGGATGGACAGGTCAAACATTTTTGAATGATGACAGATCTCTTCCAGCAGGCTCTTCAGTCTTCTTGGGCTTGATGCAACCAGCACAATGTGATCTGCAAACAGTAATATGTGTAGGACTTCATTGTCTACAAACAACCATTCAACTTGGATTCCACACTGACTCTCCTCCATTACAATAATGGTTAAGGGGAAAAACTAGCCTACCCTTCATAACATGAACTTTAGTAAATGTTGAAAAAGTAGCCCAGTTGACCTGAAATAGATGTTGCTTCTATCACAGAGGGCAAATAAATAAAGGAAAGAAATTGGGGTCTGATGCTTGAGGCATAACTGGGGAGAGGAAAGGGAAAAGTGACAACTTCATGGAAACTTTCCCTATATCTGAAGCTTTTCTAGTTGGTAGCATCTTTCACGGCTTAAACTCCATTGGCACAACCTTCAAGTCAAAATCATCTCCATGTCAAGATGATACATTACAGGAAGAATAATGAAATTTGACTCCTATATAGTTTGTTATTTTAAACACTAAGTTTATCAAAACAATCAATTGAGTTCTGGGACAAAAGCACTGTCAGCCAATTTTTCATACAGTCTGAAGCAAGTCACTCAATCACTGTCTAATATTTTTCTTCTGTAAAAGAGAAATATTTTTTAAAAGTTGTCCTTCATATGCAAAGGTCTTGCTGAGTCATCATCAATATAATTTGAATTTCAAGTTGTTTTTACATTAGTAGTGATGGATTTCCAATGATCAATCCAGGATCAACAATGTACATTGGCAGTCATGCTTTGGGGATGGTTGAAGTTAATTAAGGGTGTAGTGGGAGATCAAAAAGAGAACAGCATTAACTTGCCCACATAGGACTGAGCATCCAACTTTTGTTCTATGGGTATCACAGTTTTACTAAGAAAGTCAGATTACTACAATACTTTATTTGGAAATTCACTAACTTACAAAGTACAAAGGATTCTGAATGAAAAGGGCATCAAATAAATATCGCATGTTTCTTCAAAGAAAGGGAACCACTCCAGAACAAATTAAAAAAAAATAAATAATTGAAAATGCATTTTTTAAGTACTTACCATGTGTAAAACACTGGACTTAGTACTAGAGATACAAATAGAAATTTAAGATAAATTCTGGTCTTAAGGAACTCATTTAATAGAGGAAGACAATATGTATATGAAAAAAAGTGAAAGCCCAGTGGTCTTTAAGATGTAAAGTAAAAGCAGATGTTAATGCACCATATTTACTGTGACTTGCACTGATGAAACCATTTCTATTTCTGATGCTGAACCATTTAATAACATCAAAGTCTTTGACTGTGAGAACTTCCTTTCCTAGGTCTTCCGGTAGGTCACTGTGGCTGCTGAGCAGCGTGTTGCCAGCTTGTGTCTCCACAAAGGATGCTTTTGGACTCTGGCTGTGGAGCATGAGGTGGAAGCAGGGTTAGTGCTCCCAGGCAGGGGAGAAACTATAAGCCAGTGTTGCAGACCTGGGAGTGTTCAATAACAAAAAAGTAAAATGGAGAGAGAAAAAAAAAGCTAGGTTTTAATCATCAGCTTGTATACAAAATTAAAAATCTATACCTCCTTGATGAAAAGTTTTAATTAGGAATTTTTATTCCCAATTATTCCCATTTATCCAAGTCTCTCTATAATATCTAATAATGCTACACTTGGTGACAGCCAGATGCTCCCTTATTCAAAATTATTTACTAATTTTTACTGGCTAATAACAGATTACACATGCTATTCCTGGAGGTTCTGAAAATTAATATTAGTCACTAAAAAAGGACTTACATGAGACATACTGGGTCAGCCTTGTTGTGATCTATTGAATGATACTTAGAAATCATCACATAGTGATTCTATTATAAATTATTATAATTAAGTTGATTGTCATTAACAGTGCCATTCCATGCTAGTGATTTAATTTCCTTAAATAATTTTTATTCTACTCCCTTCTCTGCCTCCAGGTTTAAAGTAAAGAAAAAAATACTAATCATTTCCCTTCCAACTTCCATCTTGCATCATTATATTATCTTGACTGTTAAGAATTCAATAATTACTTTCACCTGATCAGCAAGGTGGAGTTTTTTTCTATTAATTTCAACTCTCAAATTTCAGAACAAAGAATTACACCCCAGCTATAGAATAACTAAAGCTGAAAATGCAAGACAAGAAAACAGAAACATCATACAAGATGAAAATCTTATAAAATAAGATAAAGATACAGAATTTAAGTATTTTGGCCACTCCCCCATTCCTCAAACAAGTAAATTCAGGTTAGTGCTTCAGGGTCTAGATGTAGAGGTCCCTGGGCATTCCTTGTCCCTCCAATGCAAACCCAACAGTGATTCAGCCTAAAAGTCCTGCTTCTCCATCCCATAAGAGGCAGGAGACACTGATTCTGACCAGTAACACCAATGGAAGAAGTCAGCAACTGGGTGGAGGGGGAGGAGAGAGCAGAAAATTGGAGCTCAAAGCCAGTAACGATGGAAACATTCTCTGCCAGGGTGAAAGGACAGTAGAAAACCATCCAGCACAGGCACTCTCCCCTCCACTCCCAGTTAACTCTGGGCACTGACCCAGCCCAGACACCCATTCCACCAATGCAAAGAGGCTAAGCAAGGACAACCTTAAAGAGGGGTCTGTGCAACTACCAACTAAAGGGATTACTTTATTGAAGTTGACAAAATGATAACAAAACTGATTTTGTATGACAAAAGGCCTGGAATCTCAAAAAAAAAATAATTTTAAAAGTAGAAATGAATGTGAAGTTGCATGTCCATAACTCAAAGTATATTATGAAGCAATAGTTATCCAAACTATTGGATATTCACCAAAAACGAGATCAGTAGAATAGACTACTTAGATGATAATAATAATAGCCTTTACATAATGTTTTAAAGATTGCAAAGCACTTTAGATCTCAAGTGATCCTCACAACCCCCCTGCAAGGTAGCTGCTGTCATTATTATCTCCTTTTTAGATAAGGAAGTTAAATGTAGGAGAGCTTAAATGCTTTGCCCAGGGTCCCACAGCTAGAAAGTATCTGAGGCAGGATCAAAACTTAGGTCTTTCTGACTCCAAAGACATTTTATCCACTGTGCCACCTAGGGCCTAGAGAGATGGATAAAACATTTATTAAATATTTTAAGTATTTACTAAGTTTGAGGATATAAGTGAAAGCAAGTCAAATAGTCACTGCCCTCAGGGCGTTTATATTCTAATTACAGAAGATAACACTCAAAGAAGGAATGAAGTGGGTGGGGATGGGGCATACAAAAACAGAGGAAGCATCCTGTGCAAATGTCCAGAATTCAGGTCAGGAGGAAAACTAATCTAAGAAAGCCAAGCAAGGACCTGGGGACGAATTTAAGATTGAGGTGAGTTATGAGAAGGGAATGGAAATGCTTACCAAACAGAGCCCAGGATAGAACTCTGGATAGAAGTAGAGACTTGGAGTTGCATGCAAGTAGGCAGAGAGATGGCCTGATAATTATGGCTTAAGAGAAGTTAAAATGAAATGGAAGGGAAAGAAACAAGCATTTATTAAATGCCTACTATGTGCCAGGCACTGTACTAAACAGGGCTTCTGCTTATTTGCCCCATCACCTTCTTGGGAAAAGCCTTCCTCTTCCATTTGGTAACTCTTCCCCTTTGGGAAGATTCTCTTTACCTCAATCTTGCCTTGACTTTTTCCAAAGTCCACATCCTTCTCACTCATCATGGTGCCCCTTCTTCACTACTAATTTTTCAGCACCTTTCTATGGATTGTCTTCCCCCATTTGAATGCCAATTCCCTGAGGATAGGAAATTTCTTGTGGAGCAGGGAACTGGCCATTCTGCCCTGTCCTGATGAGCATGGGCAAAGTGCTATCACTATAATTCTTCATGTAGAAGAGGTGAGGCAAGCTGCTTCTAGGAGATTCATGATGATATATACTGAAAATGCCTTAGTCATATTTAGAGCATGCATAGATGTTCTATAACTGGTTTCATTTTGTCAATAGAGGCCTCTTTTATAGGCTTCTTTATGTGGCTATATAATAAGAACTGGGGGAATAAAGCAGACTATAGGAGAATACAGCACATAGAGGAATATAAGGAAATGAATGCCTTTGTAATGTATTATCCAGTCTCATTCCCTCTCTTGGTTTGACTGTTTCCCTTTTGATGATATTCTGGTGAGACAATGTTGTGAGAGAGAAGCTTCCGGCTTTTCCCACCCAAGGCCAACATGTAGCCCCCCTTGGATCCAGGTTCTTTGCCTTGATTTTTGTTCTTTTGTTTTGGGATATGGATGTGACTACAAACATATAAACCTAGAAAGATCAGGAAAGTTAGTCACCAGTAGATCCAGAAGTGGAGTCTATGATAGATTTGCAGCAATCAGGTCTACCTTTGAGGACTAGGGGGGAAAGATCCAGCCCAGTAAAAGCTGTGATGGGGACTCAGTCAGCCACGACACTTGAATTTGGATGTGACTATTGTGGGATCAATGATATGTAAAAATTTTACCAAGTCTGAGCTCATTTTCCCCAGTCACTGAAGTACTACAGAGGAGAGTGTTCCCTCAAGATGTTAGGGGGAAATATTAGTACTTCTGTTCTTGCTATGTCTTTGTAAATTCTTTAAATGGAACTGGGAAGCTCATCAATAGTGACTAACTACTGGGGAGATCATATAGAAATGAGGGCTCAAGACAATGGCATTAGAGAAGGAAGACTTCCATCCCTGAGGGGCACCCTTACAACCCTGAGAGGGGGAAGATATAGTCCGTATCTCTCTGTGAGATGAAGGCTAGAGCTCATGCTACACTTTCTTGCTTGTATTTGTATCTCCAGTGCTTGGCGCATAAGAAGCAATGAATAAATACTTTATCCAGTAGACACTGGCTGTACTTTGATGTTAGCACTACTTTGATTCTCTGTTACAGGTGCTGAACCAGATAGGAAGATGTTTGGGGAACCACATTAGGAGGATGTACAGAGAAGCTTGTGACAATTTGGTAGAATCTGAAATGGGGTAACACAGGCTACCCATTTATTAAGGGTAGAGAGTTAAATTCAAATAGAATCACAGAATCTTAAAGTTGGAAACTTTCATCCAAGCTCCCCCTCACTGTAGGAATCACCTATAATCCAGGTCTAAAAGATGATCATACATTGCTTACTTGAACAGATATAGTGATGGAGAACTCATTACTATTTTTTACCTGGGGAAGGTTTTATGTATTTGTTAAATAATAACAAAATAGATTACATTTCAATTACTATTAATTAAACTTGAAAAAAGACTTTCAAAATACAAATATCTTTAATCAGCTACTTCTTTTCTGTGTTCCCTCATGTTTATTTATTTATCTATTCACCCATGTATCTTTATATATATAATTATTATCTTTAAAAATTAATTTATTTTATTATGTAGCATAGGTGTTTTAGGGCAGCTAAGTGATCGAGTGGTTAGAGTACTGAGTCTGGAGTCAGAAAGGCTCATCCTTCTGACTTCAAATCTGGCCTCAAACATTCAGTAGCTATATAACCCTAAACAAGTTACTTAGCCCTCTTTGCTTACTATTTCCTCATCTATAAAATGAGCTGAAGAAGGAAATGGCAAACTACTCCACTATTCTTGCCAAGAAATCCCCAAATGGGGTCGCAAAAACTTGGACACAACTGAACAATAACAAGATTGGTATGTTAGCAATGTGAAGATTTAAAAATACAAATGGTATCCAATTTAAACCTTGTATATTTGACATATTTTTAAAAAGAATACTTTCATTCCAAATAATGGTAACATCAATAGTAGTCCAACCCCATTAAGGCAGTATATTAAACTATTTATCTTTAGTAGCAAGATATGTACATCATTTAGCATCATTTAGTAGCAAGATATGTTGAGTATATGTTCATCAGTGCCCTTTGCAATGTACTTCTATGCCTGAATTTTAATTCAGAGCACCACCACTGCACACAAGTAAATTAAAGTAAACGTGGCATATCAATCATATCATTCACATCACTTTGGGTTTTTTAAATTTTATTCTTCGTTTCTTCCGCTATCTCCTCACCATCACCACTGAGCAAGTTTTAAAAAGCAAAACTCCAAAATAAAACTTCCTCCATTCATATCTACACAGTCTGGCAAGATGAATTTCAACACTGGCCATTTAAAAAAAAATCTGTTTCTACACTTTAAGTTTATCACTTCTCTGTCAGGAGGTGAGTGACATTCCATGGAAGCAGCTGGTGGAAGAGTGGATAAAGCACTGGGTTTTGTGTCAGAAGAAAAATTCAAACTGGACCTCAGATACTTCCAAACTGCATGGTCCTGGGCAAGTCACTTCTGTCAGAATCAGTTTCCTGAACTTCACAATGAAAGTAGGATTGTTGTGAAGATCAAATGAGATAGTATTTATAAAGCACTTAGCACAGAGTATATAGTAGATGTATTTCTTCTCCCCACTTCCTTCATATCCGCTTTTTGTACCAATCGTTTGCCAAGGCACTAATCAGAATTACAGTCTTTCAAAGTTGTATTTCTTTATTATCATATCTTTGTATAAATTTTTCTCCTACTTCTACCTACAGTGCTCTGTATTTTAAAGATGTCTTCCTAATTTCTTTTGACGCTATTCATTTCATCATTTCTAATGCAGACTTGTGCTGGGAAATATTCAACCAGTTTTATGAAAAAAAAAAAATGTATCCACAACACACCTTTCAGGTTAATCTATATTATAACCATTTTCTCCATTGCTTTCTAATTACCTTTAAACAATCAACAAAATAATAAGTCAAGATTTTTATGTAGCATTTGCTGATTCTGGAAGTATAAGTGTTGATACTAAAAATTTAGCAAGAGAATCTCTTGAACAGGTTCAAACTGTCTCTAGCACACTCCTCTCTTACAATACAATAACATTCCATTATATTTATGTACCACAATTTGCCTCAACTTTCCCCAATTAGAAAGTCACTCTCTTGGTTTCTGGAACTATTAATACAAGAATCAGATTCACGCTATCCAATTTTTATACATTTTATATAGTATTCTGAAAATAACATTATCAATTATAATTGACCTAAGTTTTATTATCTTCCTTTATGTTCTTATCTTTATATAGTCAGTGAGTATGTTGCTCTTTTGGTTGTAATTTCTTCAATCCACATCATTTTCATAGAAATATCTTCATTTTCCCCTGAATTCTTGACATTCATCGTTCCTTATGGTGCTATATTCCATTATATTTAGATGCCATAATTTGTTCAGCCATCCCCTAATTGTTGGATATATAATTTGTTTCAAGCTTTTTGTTATTATACACAATGGCCCATATAAAACTTTTCTTTATGTCACTGACTGCAATATAGTTTAATTATAGTTGTGAGAATGCTGCATCAATTAAATAAATTTCCTCTCGTTATCCCAAATTATTTCCCAGAATTAGACCAATTCACAATCCCATCATCAATAAATTAGTGTGTGTCTTCCTACAGCCCTACAAATATTGTCTTTTTCCATCTTTTATTGTACTTAACAATTTTGTAACTTTACAATGAAATCTCAGGGTTATTTTAATTTTCATTTATCTTACTGCACACTGTATAAAATACTTTTTTTCATATGGCCATTGATAGTTTATTATGTCTTCTTTTGAAGTGTTGGTTAATATTCTTTGTTTATGTATCTTTGGGGGAATGGCACTTACTTTGTAAAAATGTTTCAATTCCATACCCATTTCAGATTTAATACTCTTTAGACATGTTTGATGCATAGACTCGCTTTCCTGAATCTTTTCTTTTGATTCTAGCTATATCTATTTCGTTTGTCCAAAATCCTTTAAAATGTTTTGTATAATTTTGACTGTCCATTTTCAGTCTGTAATATAATTTATCTCATGTCTAATTATAAATTTTTGTCCTAGTCACAATGTAACAAGAAATGATAGCATCTGACTCTAAAACTCTGACTTTATCATCCAAGCAAAAAAGTTGTTACATTTTTATATAACCTTCATCCAGAGATATTCCTATGGTATATGGAGCCCAGAATCATGTTGAGAGGGTACATATTAAGTCAAATAACACTTTTTTGCTTTCTCCAGTCTTTCTCGAAACCCCAAGAATTTGTACATTGAGTGATAACACTTTCCCTTCTAAGTTTTCACTCATTATCCCTTGAGTCAGATTCACTAACTTATTTTTTGAAAATGAATAGATTTGTCCAATTTTACCCATTTGGTATCTTTCCTATTCTCTACAAATTATCAAAGGTCACTAAGACATCATGTCTGCCAGTTTTTCTTGTATTCTGTATTCACGGAATACAGAAATTCCTGGCCTAGTGATTATAATTTTTTAAAAGTAGGTAAATGTTCTCACCATCTCTTTTTTGGTTGAGAACACCAAAGGAGTAAGTGTTCATTACTCCTACTTTAGGTTTTACTTTCCTATTAAGTATCATTACTCTATCACTAGTCTGAAGATCTTTTTCCTTGATATAGAAAACAGAAGCCAGGCATAAGTGAAGTTGCTTTTTTTCTATTATCAAACAAAGATCTTATCCTTTCTTTGATCTCTTTATACCCACACCCTTTTTAAAATAACAGAATCAGAACACTTCTGAGTTGAAGATAGCATAAAATAATAGAAAGACTGCGAAATCTGGAGTCAGAGGACCTGTGTTCAAATCCTGGTTCTGCCTTTCATTTTCTCAGTCAATTATTTTAATGGACTTACTGTTTTCCATTTTAACTACTTCCCCTCTAATTTTCAATATTTCCTTTTTTGTGCTTATTTTTGAGTTTGCTAATTGGCTGGGTTTTCTAGGTTTTTGTTTTGTTTTGTTTTGTTTTTTTATTGCATGCTGAGGTCAACATTATTCTCGAAATGTGGTACCCAGACTTGAGTGTATTACTCCAGAAAAGAATAAAGCATGATGATCCCCTCTCTAGTCCTAGGCATGATCAGTCTCTCAAATAAGCTTATGATTACTTTAGGTCATTATTTGCCTACTCAATCACATTTTATTCAAGTTGATCTTGTGCTCCATTAAAAACCCAAAAACATTTTCTGAGGATATTGTCTAAACATGGTTTCCTCCATCTTGTATTTATATTGCTTTTTTTTACCTGAGAATTTACAATTTTCCCTGCAGATTTTAATTTTATTAGATTAAACCTAATGTTCTATTCTGTCAAGACCTTTTGAATCATGACTGTGATTAGAAAGAATCAAATTTAGGCTGGACACTAGAATAGATCTCTTCACAATGAGAGTTTTCCAACAGTGCAATGGCCTAACTCAGGAGGTGGTTGGTTTCCCGTCATTGGAAGTCTTCAAACCACTTGTTGGACATGTTATAGTGGGTATTCCTTTCACATACAGTGTGGACTATATAGCTGCTCAGTTTTCTTCCAAATTCCATATTCTGTGAGTTAAAACCCAAGGTAAGTAGGGAGAGACCAAGAAGGCAAGTTCAAATGAACTAGATTCCAAGGGTACTGAAAGAATTGGTGGATATGATTTCTGATTCAATGTAATTAATATATTGTGGCCAGAAAGGAATAAAGGTTTGTGTGATACAAAAAGGCAGATGTCATCCCAGCTTTCAAAAAAGGGAAGAGAATTGATATTTTCTATAAACTATAGGTAAATGGGCTTGAGTTTGATTCCTGCAGAGGAAGGGAAAGTTGCCAGGTGGTTATATATGCATTTGAACTTTTTATCTTTTTTTAAGCACTAGATGGGCATTTCCCAAACACAGTCAAACATCAGAAATACCAGGGTAGTTCAAAACATGAGGCCTGAACATTCATCAGGATTTACTCTCTCCTAAGGAAAGCTCTACTATCATCTACAAAAATAAAAATGTAATAATTTTATAGATTTCTTTATCATTTGATCCTTTAAACTTCTTGGAGAAAAAAGGCATGGATAATCCAGAGTCCATGACAATGATCTACATATTGTAGACACTCCACTGGTACTGATAATCATCATTCATTCATTCAGTATTCAATGTTCATTCAATAAACATTTATTAAATGCCTGCTTTGAGTAATGTGCTGGGCTAGACATAAAAATGAATAGATAATGGTCCCTGGAGATTGACACAGAAAGAAGAAATGATCGAGTAGAAACAGCTATGACCTCAAAGTCAATAATAGCTCACACTTATATATAGGTTTGTGGTTTACAAATTGCTTTACATACATTATCTTATTTGATCTTGAGGGAAACACTTGTATAAATGTTATGCACATTTCATAGATAAGGAAACAGACAGGTTAGGTGCTCTTCTCTAGGACACACAGCAGTGGTAGTTCAAACAGAGGTCCTCTTGATCCAAATCCACTATTCTTTATTGCAATCTTGAGGGCTTATGCTTATCACATACCTCTCCACTGTACATTGGGGAATGTGAAATTTTGATTCTTCAAAGATGGTAGTGTCTAATAATTCATAGCATCATTGGAAGAATGTTAACATTAAGGATCAATAATGCAATTAACAGAAATAGTTGGTTACCACAGGACTAATTTTTCTATTCTCTCCAGTAGAGGAATAGTAGAGAAATTTCATTTATTGCATGAAGTTTCTAATGGACATTATTTTTCTTTACCATCTTACTGTGTTATTTCCTACTGAAGCCAATTTTAAATATATTACTAGACCCTGCTGAATTTCAGAATGAATATCACTCTGGGATAAGGTATAGTATGTTCTTAAAGATGGATATCTACTGTGAAGTAGGAAAGAATTTGATTCCTGAAATTTGGACATCTTGGAAGCTAGAGCAAGGTTAGGGACGTCCAGGGTTTGTGGCCAAAAGTCCACTGATTGAATTCCTGTAACTATTGCTGAAGTCCTGGAGTCAACGTAGAAGGATTCGTAAAATGAAACCTGTTTTTGAGTGGGTCATTCTATTTGGTCTCATAATTGGATGGGGTCTCCACTGTAGTCAAGAAAGGGCCAAAGCTGGGCCTGGTCGAGAGTGCTAAATAATCCACTCCCTTGCTTGGCGAGTGCTGAGAAGGGTGAGGAAGTATTTCAGTAGAGACAGAGGTCAGAAATACAGGGTTGTTGTTGGTGGTGGTGGTGTTGTTTTTTAAGCTTTGTTAGGAAAAAAAGAGAAAAGCAAAAGAAAGAGTTTCCTGCTTAGAGTAGGCACAAGTGATGTAAATTGACAACAGATAAAATTGTCATTGGATGCTATACAAATTCCAGTTAATATGGGCTATCAGAAGGTAGGGCACTTGGAAGAGAATGCTAAAATAGCAAAAGATGAGGTGTATGTACTTTGAGCAATCCAGGATTTTGTCTATACAGATGATCTCTCCAGTTTTGCATCTTTAATATCTAAGCCCTTGAGATTATTGTTCATATCTTCCTATACAATGCTAAAGAGTAAGGAAGACAATGAAAATGAAGGTCAGAAACAAATAAATGTAATCAAATTTTGAGGACCTAGTCAGAAAGGATCAATGAACTTGAATGGGTCAGAGGCAGGAAACAGTGTCAGAAATAGAAGCAGTATTAAAGGCAAAAATCTTCAGCAAGTTCAAAAGACAGGCTAGTCAGTGGCAGGGTGCTTCTCCAGTGAGGTTCTGAGTAACAGACAAAGAGTCAGTTTAACTTCTCACTTCTGAGAGCTCCCTATGGCAATCTATGCAGTTTTAAACCTTAGTCATGCACTGGCTAAACATGGCTTCTAGCCCTGCTCATACTCCCAGCCACCATTATTTTCATTGAACCTCATGGAATCCACAAGAAAGCAGATTTAACCAAACTTCTTCCAGTTGAAAAATTTACCATATCACAATTAAACTTTATGGAAGTTAGAGGATGATAGACACTATAACTTCAGTTGGGCCTAGGCTTGATGTAATTTTATTGATGTAAGGCTGGGCTTGATGTGCTGCTATTGATAGAAGGCCTTCACTAATTCTGGGATATAAAGTTGATGAGCCAGCTTACAGGTTTCCTCCTCTGGTCCATAATCTTCCTACCCCATCAGGTAATCTCTGTAACTATTAAAATCAAGGATTCTCCTCACCATGACTTCTTCCTGCACTTTAACGAATATTACATAGTAAAGAGGCTGATCTTCCAGGTTTAGGTAACTTTAGGTCAATGTATATAGTGGAACAGACTAATGGAATATAGGATGAATGCCCTTGAAGAAACAGAAGAAACTCTAGCTGGCACCCACTTGGTTTACATCTTGAGTGGAGAAGAAATAGCTTCAGGAGAGGAAATCTGCCAGCTACTTTGAAGGTCTATCAATTACAGACGTTCCATGTTCATAGCCATATCTGATCCCCTATTGGCAAAAGACTCCTGTGAAGTCGTATCTACTGTCTTTGGCTGCCAAAAGCATTTCTCAAGAGTAATTTTGGGCTTCTCAGTTGACCATATAAGTCATTTCTTATCCATGGAATGCCAGTGTAAGGGATAAGCATAGAAATGAACTAAAAGGTAATAACCATAAATTTGTTGGAACTAATATTCCATCTGAAGAAATGAATTGAGCAGAATAGAACTTTGTTTCAAGTAGAAGGACTGGTAATCATTCTAGTGGAAGGTAGGATTATAGCTCAAGTATGCTAATGACTACCTTTGACTGACTTTCAAATTGAGGATAATTTGAAATGTAGAAATTAACCTTAGTCTGGAGGCCAGTCAAAAGGGTAGACCAAAACTGAGGTGCTTAGTGAGGTCCTCATAGATTTAGAAGTGGACCTTAGAGGCCACCAAATCCAACACTTTGCAGATAAAAAAAACAGGTTCAGAGAGATTAATATGTCAAAAATCACAGAACTAGTGACAGATGCAAGATAAACATTTGGGTTTTCTTGATGCTAAGTCCAATACTCTATGTACTGTGGCATCTAGCTGTCCGCTCTGATGTGAGGTATTAAAGTAGATCATTCAGGCAGAAGATTTTCCTTAAAGAATGATAGATCTCTCTTGGGTGCTATGAGGGTAAATGATGCAGGGGATGAAGCAGTCTATTTTCACAAGAGTGGTGAAGTCCACTCAGTTCAGTGACCAAGTCCATTGTTTCTGATTCCCAGGCTTGTGTAGCCCAGATCAATTCCCTTCAGCTTCTTTCTCTTGACATTCTACTGAAGGGACCAAGATGGTTTGCATCATACTTAGAACAAGGACACCAGCACTAAAATGAGGCCATAGGGATGGTCTTATTATCCATGTGACATCGGGCAAGTTACTTATTCTCCCCAGATCTTAGTTTCCTTCATTAATAAAATGAAGAATTTCAACTCAGTGGCTTCTAAACCTCTTCCCCAGTTCCAGCCATGCTTAACTATACTTCCTGGTCATTTTCTTGCTACTAGTCTTGTGGCAGTATGCATGCTCTCCATTCCCTTATCATTTCTGTGACTTTGTAACCAAATCAATTCTATCATTGCTCCTGTAAATAATAGAGTGCCTGTGGCTTAACTCACCATCTCTACAACTTTCCAAACCAAAAATGTCCCTCTCACACCATCATTCCCTAACATGTGTGGTCTCTTACAACAGCAAGGGCATATGCTCCTTGAGGGTAGAGACTATTTTTGCTAGTGCATTTGCAGGTGCTCAGAACTTTGTAAACACTTAATAAATGCTTTTTTATTCATTTAGTCATTCAGTTTCCTTCCAGTTTTAAGAACATATAAATAGTCCTTCTATATCTTGCCACCATAATATCATAACCTCAGTTCTACCCCTCTACCCAGTAAACCATCTATCCTTGACCAGAGATAGAACTGCCCTTACCTCTGTGTGTGTGTGTGTCCCTCATTAGATGGCAGACAGCTAAGCTTGAGAATAGGAATCCTATGCCTATCATTGCTGGATTAATTCAATGAGATCTAGGCAAGGTTACAAGGTTGCAAAATTTTCCTGGTGGGATATCATTTAGATGGGTAAATAGGGAACATTCTAACTTCTATGACATGGCATCAACTTGGGTAATTGCAATAGCCTGAAATGTTGTTGTTTTTATAGCAGCAGCAATTAACATATGCAGTGTTGTGACTTTATTAATATTAACTCATTTTATCCTTATAGCAACCCTGGGGAAGAGGTGCAATTATTATCTCCCTTTCATGTATGAAGAAACTGAGGCAGACAAAGGGTAAGTGACTTGCCTTAGGGCCACCTAGTTTCTGAGATAGGATTCAAACATAGATTTTCCTGACTCCAAATCTAAGATTCTGACCACTATACCACCTAGCTGCATATCAAATATACATCATGGAGAAGTTAAACCAGTTGAAGAAAAACAGTGGTTGAGTTTTCAAATCTATTAGAGATGCTCCAGATTTTTGTAGTCTTACTACCATTAGATGCTGGATCCACCCCTCCAGCCCCAAGTGATATAGTACCAACCCTTAAATATGGCCTTTGTAGTTAATGTTTTGTCCCAAATAATATTGGTTTAGGTGTAAGGTAGTTTCTTACTTATTTTTTGTTGGGTTTTGTCTTGTTTTTGTGTAGACAGCCTCAATGAAATATACACAGCTCCTTGAGAGGGGACCAGCTCAGGTCTTACTGCCAAGTGAGAGGTATCTATTTCCAACACAAAAGGATTTCACAGGTCTGGTTATATTACCTTCAGGGTCTGGAGAACAATCTTTTTAATTCCCAAAAAAGCTTGTTCTGAGGCAAGGGTCCAACAAAGTCTTTGGTTGCTTGAGGAGATTTGTGAGACTGCAGTGAAGTTGGGAAACACAAGCCATAAAAGGTAGCAGTTCAACGTCTAGTTGAAGGTTCTTTGCTGTCATGGCTACCCCCATTGTAGCATTACCTCAGCCTTTTGGGGCTTCATTTTCTCCAAAAGACATAATATGCAACCCAAGGATTCTGGAATTCCCACTCAGACTTGTATCTGACAGACTTATACAAGCAGACCACTCTGAGAAGCAGCTCATTAAGTCAGACCTGAGTATCTATCCAGTCTCTGACATCAGAAAACAGTGTAAGACTCTGAGCAAATCACTGAACATCTCTTGGTAACTGTAACTATTGCACAGGGGGGTTGTCGTGAGGCTGAAATAAGATAAGGTACACAGGATGCTTTAAGGTTTTGTGTGACTGTCAGCTGTCACTATGATACAGATATTAAAGGATAGCCTATTGGTGCCAGGGCAAGTGATTAAGTAAAGAACTACTTAATCTCCCTCATCCCAATCTAACAAGTCCTAAAAGAGTTGAAAAACCAAAGGGATAGTTCACTTTCCAAATGACTACTTAAAGTTGTTTTGCATTCATTCCCCTCTGAAATCTGAATGAGGTTGTATTAGTATACCTACTGAAGATCTAATTCAGTCAATGTAACTATCTGATACTTAAGAGGTCAGCAAGAAGGGATAAGGATAGGTCAAAAAGCTATTGAGATCAGTCATGGAAGAACCCTAACTGAATTCTTTTGATACATAAATAGTACAATCAGAGAAACTAGAGGGATAAATAAACAGACCCCTTCTGTTTTTCACAGGAATTCAACACAAGCATTCCTGGATCACTTCTTAACTGAAGGAAAATATAATTAAAAAAAAAATTTAAAGCATTTACTGTGTGCAAACCATTGAGCTATATGCCCTGGGAATATCAAGGCAGGCACAACCCTGAAGGAAATAACATTCTAATTTGGGGAGACACTATATAAAAGGGAATGATGGCTCAGGAAGGATGCTTTGAACTGGAAGTCACAGAGA